>PVIH01010401.1:0-75689 GCA_004025045.1 Sigmodon hispidus | reverse complement strand
TTATGGTAATCCCGGTAGTATGTAGTTTTATATCTAGTTTAGAACCTTCCTATTTAGACAAAATGGGGAGATGTAGCGTGTATCCCGGAGGCGTTGTTTACAGTGCACGCCCACGCGCGCGGCGGCAGCGGAAGCGCGGCGGCGGGCTTCCGGCTGAGGTGCGCGGCGGCGGGCTTCCGGCTGAGGTGCGCGGCGGCGGCTCCGTATTGTTGTGGCTGGCTTTTTTGCTTGTAATTATAACAAAATAAATCTTATTTGAAACATAGAAATTGGTGGCGGGTTTATTCCGCGATACCCAAGTCTATTAAATATCAACCACAAAGCATCAAGATTCTTGCAAATGCCTTGGTTTACCTTCTGTAATTATTGGCTCTGGTAATAATCAGTGTAATCCACTGCCCTGTGCAGCCCTACACAGGCTCTTATGAGCCCACAAGAACCACAAAGTACATAGTCAGTCCTTCAATATATCAGAAGCATCTCCTAGAGAAACAACCTTATTTTCTCTTCATGTTTTCTGTTTTTTTAAAATTGAGCACAGATTAGTTTTATAATGAAAAGTGAGAAAAATTCTAAAGTTTTTTTTATATGAGGAAATATATACCTAAGACAAGAAAACTATGTGAGTCACAAAATTACCAGATTAACATTAATTTATGAATGTTCCAAATTGCATCTTCCCATTAACAGAGCTGGTAAGACATACAGGACCCAAGTTTCCATGCCCTGATCTCACATCATCTATTTAGGTAAGTGATTAGGTGGGATGCTTGACAGACAGGAAGTAGGCAGCTCTTCTGGGCCTAAAGAATAGCAAAGATCCAGTCCTGGGGGAGGGTGTGGGAGTGGGGAACAAAGGGCCGGAGAGGCTTGACTCCAGGGAAGGGATTGGACCAGAAAAGAGTAACTGAAGGAGGCGAGGTGGGTGGGGGCAAACCGACAGACAGCTCATGTAGCAAAGGATTAAATTTGCAATGTCGAGGAGGTGTGGAGAGAGCAGAAGGCAAGAAGCTTAGGAAACTTGTGAGCTTAGGAAAATTGCTGCAAAGGGTTGGAACTCATGAGACTGGGGTGAGGGGAATTAAACCCTTTCTGTAGTTGACAAATGAGGAAAGCAAAGCCTGAGCTTAAGCAACTCTGGTAAGTCCACTCATAGGTGCAGGGCGAGGTCGGACCACGGCAGGAGATTCATCGATGTAAAAACTGGAACTTGAAAGCAAAGAATGATGGTGCTAGCCACACCCCAGGTAGTACTACTATGAAGTCGGATTAGTCAGGGCTGATTGAAAGGGGCACTCTGTTAAATGTTTGTGTGGACAAGGGGTTCATGGGGCCATCTTCAGAGAAGCTGGAACGAAGTCAGTGAAGACTCCATAATAATGTGCTAATTGGCAAATACTTCTAGCAACTTTCTAAATCTGAAATTACAAAATTTATGGTTAGTGCATCTATTAGCAATTATTGTGAATTTCAGCTTTGAACAGTTTTCTTGACAACCATACACTAATATGTTAAACTATATCTTTTCACCAAATAGGAGACAACTATATTAGATGTGGATAGAAATCTATTCAACTAAACTAAAAGTGAGAAATCTGAAGACTATTTTTAAAGTTCATAAAATAAACTATTTTATAAAACAAAATGCTTCAAAGATGTGTTTTAAGTTGTCACATTTCATCATTTGTTTGGCTATTTCAACACAGCCTGTGACTTTCAGGAAAGACTCCTCTAGTTAAAGCAAGTCAGACAAATGATTCATATTAGGAAAATGACTACCACATCCTCTTCTTCAGACCATTGCTACAGCTCTGTCCTTAGCATTCTCATCACTGGCTAACAACCGAGTTAACTGTGGAAGACTTCTGATCCTTCCATCACTAATCTTCACAGAATGGCCTCTAGGACTGGCCAGTGCCTGTATTCTGAATTCTAGTCAGCAATGAAACTACGGACATTTAATTTCCAGGCTGCTGAGTTGGGATCGGAGGCCTGGGAACTCCTATGCTCTCTGTTATACTTTCTTACTCACAGGAGACCTTACTGAGGGTCAGGATGATTTATTTCTCTTGGAAATCATATAAGTTTGAAGTACACATGTACAGATGCAAGCACACATATATTGAAATAGATCTTATATTATCCAGCAAAGTGATTAATGAAAGTACTAGAATATTGTTAAAAATAAATTGTAGTTGAGTGGTGGTGGTGCACGCCTTTAATCCCAGCACTTGGTGGAACTCTGTGAGTTCAAGGCCTGCATGGTCTACAGAGTGAGTTTCAAGACTGGCTCCAAAGCTGCTCAGAGAAATCCCGTCTTGGAAACCCAAAATAAAAATAATAAAATAAAATAAATTGTAGTCAATTTAGTATAAATTAAAACCCTTCATAGTTTAATGAATAATACTTTTAAGGTGTGTTTTGGGGAGCATTTAAGCCTGTTAAGACCATTTAGTAAGAGCGCTAATAGAAGAAATTAAAGATAGAGTTCAAACTTTCCTAATATCAATTGATTATTTCTAATTTCAGAACAAGTTCTGATGTTTAGAAACCACCTTTATTGACTAATTCCTAAGCAGACTGGTGAGATCAGACACACAGTAAGAGCAGTAAAACTGCTATAAAGCCACTTACCACACTGACATTGCTATGACAGTGGCATTTCCGGCAATCATGGCCGACCCTGCCTTAGATGTAACATATAGCAGAATAAATAACGTTCAGATGTGGCTTCAAGGGTGAAGCAGTGTATGATTTTTACTTCTCAGAGTGTAACAAAAAATTGAGACATCTAATGGCATTTGACCCTCAAACACATTTCATTATTTGTGGTTTTATTCATGCTCACAAGGAACTTAATTTTATAAATACATTGAGTAAATATGGATAATAACTCTGTTCAATCAAAAGTACATTCAAAAATTGTATATAAGTTACAGAAAGTCTCCTGTCTATTCTTAGATATAAAGTACAGGCCAGTTAGGAAACATTTTTAGAGAATTCTAAATGCAAAAAAATATGAAATAAATATTTTACAACTTCAATCAATAAGATATTCAATCTACTTTAATGCCTCCTTTCCCAGAAGCTATAATGGAAAAAGGGAGGTATAGAAAATTCAGAGATGCTGCCTTTCAGAGCTTGCAACTACTGGGAGAGGGATGCATGCAGACAGATACCTTTATAGAAAAAGGACAGAATCCACGCGCATGTGCAAAGTGCCTTGAAAATGGAGAGGATAGTCAATTCACTTTGCTTGAGGCAGTGGATGAGAAGATGAGTGAACTTCCAAAGACTTTTTATCTGGCCTGGACTTGTTAGATCAAGTAGACCTTCCATAGGCACAAAAGAGGCAGAGTGGGCCTTTCCCACTCCCAGGTAGGGGATGGCACAGGTGAAGGCACAGGCAGGCAATGTGTCTTAAGGCAGAAAGCCAGCCACCACAGGGACACAGTCCACACCGAGGAATAGGACAGGAATTGGAAAGGCCTGGTGTTAGCCTTGTATCCTACTACAACATTAAGAAAAGTTAGGATGTAGTCTCAAAAATGGGAAAAGGAATGATTCCTATAATACACTTCCCAAATTTAGCATGTATGTAGGGTCACTCCTTGTAAATAAGTAATAGAAGACAGAGTGGCACATGCCAATCTTCTTAGGTATTCTAGGCAAAAAATAATGTGGACTGCATAATGTCTTATTGAGGTAAAACGTATTTTAAGGAGAATATTATGGAAGGAAAGAATAATAGCTTCAAATGATATTGGCACACCGTGGCCAGAAGCATCATTAACAATTAATTCCAGTTCCAAGTTTATGTTTCAATCCACACCAATTACAAAACTATAAAAATATGCTGCTATGTATGCTGACTGCTCAGGTCCAGCACATAGAGCATGCCCTCCTCCCCCAAGACACCTAAGCACTTGAGGAATGTGACTAAGGTTTTTGAAATAAGAGCTGAGGAGGGATATGCCTCATCAGGCTGGTCCTTCTCCAACACTTGGGACACAACTTTATCTCTTCAAAAGCTTAGTTAATACGGTCTTGCCCTTCAACAAGCAGATGCCATATACAGGATGGCTCCACCATCTCCAAAGCCTGGTAGGGCCCTTTCCACCTGGTACCAGGAGTTATCGATTGAGTTAAATTATGTCATGTGGCACTGACTCAGAATGCCAATGAGAAAGGGGAACAAGAGACAGCTATTTTCACTTTGGACGTTGTCCCCATCTTATGTAAGAGCTTTGAGGAATGCCAGCTTCCCCTGAGCCTTGGCCTGGATATCATTGCCATGGCACTGCCATTCCCAGTGGCCAGACCGACCTGTCCTCCTTGGAGCTGTAGAGAATGTCCGGTCCACTGAGGAGGAGGAGAAGGAGGAGGAAGAGGGAGTCCCGCCAGTGTGACTGCCTGTCCCACTTGTGCCTTACTATTATTGTGTTGCTGTTTTTCATGGCCCCTGAAAAGAAATAGCATAGAGGTGGGCCTCAACCACAGCCTTGGTCAAGGCTGCAGGGATAACCTACACGAATTGCACTAAACACATAGGCCTGCTCCAGAATGTGTCCCTGAATCTGCCAGAGGTATTGTGACAGACACACAGATCACAGAAGAGCAGGGTCTGATCAACAGGTCTTACCTTGGCGGATGAAAGTCTGGCTGGTGTCGAGCAAAATGTCACAGCCCTCCACTATCATCCTTTCAATGGCAAGGTTTTTCCTTATGTTCTCAGTGTCACTGACTTCATCATGCATCACTCTGTCAGACACATGCAGAGAAGATGGCAGTAAGTGACATGAGCTATGACTGTAGCACACGGATAGCACCACCTGACATGCCCGTGTCTGAATGTGAACAAATTTAACTGAGACAGTGAGAGAAGACTGACCTCCAGGCTTCAGTCAGCCACAGCCTAAAGCAAGGCTGAATTGTGTGAACAGATTGAAAAAAATGGTAAGGGCCATCAGTGGGTGGCAATGCTCGCTTTGGATGCAACAGGAAAGAGACCCAACATTTTACAGATGGCTCCCTTTGTTAACATGAAAGTGTCATCCTGGAAGGCACTAAGTTAGATACAGCTACACTACTTGTCAAATTTAATTTGAATAGTATTGGTGACAACCTGCCCATTCTCCAGCTTCTTGCAAAATCTGAATACAAAAATGCAACAGAAAATCATTTTTGCTATTTTGATGGAAAAATAAAAGAACTAAACACTTGTAAACATAACTAAAGTATACCTGATCTTAACTATATAAACTCATATGCTATGAGAACTTTTCAAAGATACTTTTCTTGATTAAAATGAATGTGAATGATAATTAAGCACCATCTTGTTCACTCTAAGATAAATCAAAGAAGTTGAATCTACCTTGGCTTCCTCTCCCTTGAAATCCACGTCAGGTTTATATAGGAGGCTAGCGTGATGCTTTCTTTCCACTCTGACCCCTTCCCACCAGTTCCCCTCATACCTGGACAGTTCCTCCAGCTTTGACTTTGCAAACTCCAGACTCTTCCTCTCCACGTGCTCATGGGGGGTGTGAGCCAGGAGTTCATGCAGCGTGATGATGTATCTGGGGATCTAATGCATACATGGGTGAGTGTGAGTAAGAGGTACAGGTGGATGATTATTTAAAAAATGGCAGTGCTGGGACAATGCTCTTTAACACTTGGAATCAGGTGATGTGTTCACCCATGTTGACATTCTGATCCTATTTTATCTCACTTCACACTACAGCAGTACAAGTGTTGTTTAACTAGACTATTTATTTATTTATTTATTTATTTATTTATTTATTTATTTATTTATGCTTATGGTATGAACAGTTTCTGAAGTCTGTAAAAGGAAAACTCCACTAGCTGTGTGAGACTTTAGTAAACCAGAGAGGATAAAAAAAACTTACAGACTCAATATTCTTTTCTCTCTTTTGTGTTCCTAAAACACCCTCTTTGAAAGCAGGGAGCTAGACCTCAGAAAAATGTGTGTGAACAATGACTCCAAAACACTGCTTTCTTTGGGCCCAGGAGAACTGAGCTCTGTGGACATATCCACTCCTCCAGAAACAGAAAGATCATTCTTCACTTGGCAAGTAATGAAATAAACTGCAGCAAGGTCCTGTAGCTTCTCTGTGGAGACCTTAGGACTGAAGAGTAGCTTTCCAGAACTCTGTATGTAGCTGGTTCCTTCTGTGCTTAGGGCTGGTGGCCCTATCTGTGAACATGTCTTTCTATTCACTGTGATCATCATGGGGCGATTTGCTGTTCACTCATGAGTTTCTACTTTATGTATTCACATGGACAACAATCAATATTATTGTAGACATTAACTGCATCTCAACAGTGCAGTCAAAGTCTTAGGAAACACAAGCAGGTCCCTCAGTCAGAGAAGAGTAAGACATCTGCAGGACAGATGAAGGAAGAATTCTGCCTCTTTCTATAAACTTTTCACCAAAACATTCTTTAATACCATCTCACAAGATAAAGACTGCTGGGATAGAGCTGACAACAAATAAACGTCTTGTTGGCACAATCCTGCAATGGCTAAAACTATGCTCAAAGTTAGTACTTCACAGAAAATCAAGCATTCAACAGCTAATACACTCAATTCTTCCTAACGAGTGCAAGTGGGATGGCCTCACTACTTACTATGCACTGAAACCCCACCAAATGGTGTTTAGTAGATGACTTCATGCTTCTCCACTATTAGTTAAATCTATTGTAAAGAGTTCTCTGGCTAAGGTTCAAGAGGGTGGAGCTGAATTCAGTGACTGGCCCCTTCCACTTTACCGGGACAGGAACATAAATGCTAGCTCTGGTGGAGTGTAGGCAAAGGAGGCTTTGCTGAGTTCTGATTGCAAAGAGCTTGTCTGTGGAGTCAAAAGCTGACTGCAAAGTTTCCCAAAAAACATCTAGCAATTACAGCAGTTATCAAAATGAATCATATTTCTACTTTCAATAATGGAACAAATACTTGTCACTTTATAGACTTTAATTAGCTTGCTCTCCTGTTTTGGTTAATAGCTAGTTAGAACAGCAAACAACTACACATCTCACAGCATCATTCATTCTTGGAGGGAGCAGATGTCATGACTGGCTTACATATGGACTTTCAACACATGCACATCCAAATAAACAGATGAGCACCTGGATACTGCTCCAACAGTACCAGCCAAGTCACCGTGTTTGCTAAATAAAAAAAAAAAATTAATGACTCTGTTATTTCTTTAGCAATTGCTTAGTAACAATAGGACTTACTAATTCTAACTGAATCATCCCAATTCTATAATTCCTACCTGTTTTATAGTTCAAGGCAGCAACTGACTTAACAAAAGTCCCAAGAAAGCGGGGCATGGAGGCCAGGAGCAGAGTTCTTGCCTTGTGTGAGGTCTTGGGAGAGGGCATCACTCTGTCACCTTCTCTCTTCTATCATGTACAAGCTACAGGCTAAAAGCTTCCAATTCTAATCTCTCCCCCTCCCTCTGGCATGGCACCAACCTCTGCCTCCATCTGGGTTGAGGTCCTGTGGCAGTGTAAAGGAGGGTTACATCTTCCACTGTCGCTTGAGGGTGGGGATGGGGTGTGTGTCTAGCACTGCCACAAGAGCAAGGTCAAGGCATAAAAGGACTACTGCAACTCAATGTATACAAGGAGAGAAGCTATATCCCAGATCCTCTGAGGGTACAAACACCCTCCTGATGACTCCACCATTATTAGTGTGAGACCTTGACGAGAAGGGTAATGAGGACTGGATGAAACCAGCAAGAAAACTCATCAAGCTTTTAGAAGGAGAACTTCCTTCTAATTTTTTCAGATGGTTTCTCCTTGGGGAGACCCCAAGTAAAGATGCCAAAGGACAGACCCCAAGAAAATCAGGCCCTTGGGCAAAAATCTCTAACAATTTCTCTTCTTGGATTATTCAAATCTTTTTCATGTGTTCACCCCTTAAAACTGGGGTAATTCTGGTTGAATTCTGTAAGTTTAAAGATTCTTCTAGATAAATGAGCCTTGAAAGCTTTGAGTTAACCATGGAACAAGTCAAAGACCATCACTACCTGATTCTTCAACTCACTTTTAGGGTTTAGAGCTACTACAGTTTGGGGCTGGGGAGGGGTGGTTCTAGGTAGCCTTGCAATATGGCCTGGTTACTCAACTCAAACACTCCAAACCAGTGACGTCCACCTGGAATCACAGTCAGATATCTGAAGCATTTGGAGGCAACCAGAGCTCAGCTGCTCCTATTAGAACACTGTGACAATGTCAATGAGAGGGAAGGCTAAGTGGGACATCAGGTCTCATCAAGACACCTAGCTCCATGCTCTTCTCTACATGATGGAAATGTCTTCGAATGAATCAAAATGTTTAGTCATGGCTACTGAGCTTAAACTCTGCAGGGCGAAGGAAGGGAAGGGTGGAGGAAGCCCCTCCAAGGCTCAGCATTCAACTGCATTGGAAGGTCTTATCCACAGTGCAAGTAAAGTTCTGCCCATTTAAAACCCTGAGAAGGTCACACCTTGGGGAATTAAGAAGCACATAGACAAGATATCAAGCACAGGGAGCCTCATGTACCTTGAACAGCTCTGTCTTTGTATCCCTGGCCTGTGGCTGCTGACAGACGTGGTTTAGGGTACTAACCTAGAGGTCACTGCTGAAAATGCAGATGGAATTACAGAAAAGCAATGTATTGGTGAAGCACCAAAACCTGAAATCCATCGGCTGTGGGATTATGATCTTGTACTTTGTAAATATTTGTCCCTCCTACTGGTTTAATAAAATGCTGATTATCCAGAAGGCAGACAGGAAGTATGGGTGGGGTTACCAGACTAAGAAAACTGTAGGAAGAGGAAGAGCAAGAGCAGAGATGCCAGGCAGATGCAGAGAAAGAAGATGAAAATGCTGCTCTGAGAAAAGGTATAAGCCACTTGGATAATCATGGGTTAGTATATGAGTAAGAGTTAGCAAGTAATATGCCTGAGCCATAGGCCAAACAGCATGTAATTAATATAAGCCTTTGTGTGATTATTTGGGACTGAAGGTCTGGATCTTGGGGCTAGGCCAGGCCGGAAACTCATACTATATGCATCTATGTATACAGCAGAATAAAAGCTTGTCATTTTTCTCGGGAAATATTTCTTGAGAGGCAAAGAGTTCAAGCAAAATAATTTCTCTTTCTCTTTCTATATACATATACATATATGTATATATATATCACATTACAAAGTTTCACTACTCTTAAGTGTTTTCAAATGCAGCCTTTTGGCTTTTAAGATTCTTACTGAACTTCCACAGCCACTTCCAAGGTTCCAAGCAGTACTGACAAACTTGAAGACAAACAATTATGAACCACAGAAATTTTTCCCCCTTGAGTCTCCAAAATGGTTATCCAGGGTCACTGCTGCTTGTTCAGAGGACAAAATGCTCCACAGTAACTATAACACACATGATCAGAAAAATTGTTTTACCACATGACAATTTGGAGGCCTCACCAAAAGTCCCATAAATTCCACAACAGGAACACTCAATGCCTTTCCAAAGAACAAAATCCACAGTTTCCAAAAGAACAGGAGACTCCATGCCCATTTTGGGTTCTGTGGAGCTCCTTCAAGTTAGGGTCCTTCAAGGGGAAGCCCTGAAGGCAGAAAGGATTATATGTGTGCTTCATCCTGTGGGTCTCCCTAGTCCCCATGAGTGAACATTACGGCATAGCCTTCCTTAAGAAGGGTCACGTGACCCGGTCCCCACAACACCCAGGTCTAGCCATGAACTTCTAGCTCTGAGCTCTCCACAGCCTGTGCGATTAGGAAGGCCTTGTTTTATTCTCCCAAGTTCCTGCCAAGAGAACCTCACCAGTAATTCTGCTGCAGCAGGAGGAGAGGTTGAAAACAGAGACTTCCCAGCAGCCACTCCAGTTCCTGAGAACCTTTTATGCAACCAGCATAATCTAAGTGCATCTGCACAAAATCCTATTTCTGTGAGCCTAATAATATTTTTAAACATGCTGGAGGTGGAGACTCCATGAAAGAGGTCTGTGTGGAATGATTCTATAAAGAGAAATTACTTCTAAAAAAAAAATCATCCCTCAATTATTTGCCTCAAAGCTTGCTTTCTGGGTTGGAGATGTAGCTTGTTGGTAGAGTTCTTGCTTAGCATGATTAACGTCCTGGGTTCAGTCCCTAGCACTAGAAAGATGCCAAAATAATCTTGATGGCATATAGCTGGTAGCTCTGAGGTAGAGTCAAGACCTTAGAAGCTACATCCCCAAGTGGTTTACCTGAAACATTGGGTAGGTCAAGAACGTCTCCAGCATCCTCCCCTCACAGGCAGGATTGGCTTCATACTGTTTTAAGAGCTTGTCAAAATCTCTGTTTTGTTTACAGTTGGCAAGTACTTGGAGGCTGTACTGATGATTACGCACAAATTCTTGATAAATGTTCAGCATGGGCAGCAAAATATCAAACAGGTCAGCTGGAAAATAGAAGAAAGTGTGGCTATTTCCCTGGTGCTTGGCAAGTCACCACAAAAAGTGCCTCCCGGTACCATAAGGCTCAGACCCTAGATACCTGCCTGGAGGACAGACTGGGCAGAATTTTCCCTGCAGCATGTGTCTCCAGTTCCACATGACTTATGATGGACCAAGGGGAAGCATCAACAGGTACTGAGACATGGCCCAGTAAGCAAGACAGAGTCCCAGTGTCTAAAGAACTCACAGTTAACAGCAAACTTTAAACACATACTGTTCTCTAACACTGGTCATCCAACAAGAATCTTTAAATAACGACTCACCTAAAACCAAAGTAGGCCAATTTGCCAGCCTCGCCTTTAGCCCTTGGTGGAATATTTCATGAAGAAACATGATTGTCTCACTATAAAAAATAGAAAAACAATAACATTCGGTAACTATAAAGACTCTATCCTGTGAGAAATGCTTATAGCCTTACTATCTATATACATGATATACCAGTCTTATAGGGCCTCCAAACTGTTCTCCATAATAGCATGGACTATGTACCTGCCTCCAAACAGAAATTTCTCTTTGAGCCTCAGAAACTCAAAGGAGACCAAGATGAACCCCCAAGTCAGGAGGACAGGAAGTTTCCAAATGGCTTGCTTTCCATTTATGATCCTATGCTCTTAAATTCAACATTCCTTGGAAAGCTTTCCTTCCTCAACTCTTCTGACAAATCCTAAGCAAAGGATTTTCTCTAGAGAGGGAGGGACTGCTCTTTCCTTCGTTGAAACCTAGCTAACTGATGCTAGGTTAACCCTTTTGATACCTGTGGTGGAAAGCAAGTGAAACGTGTTGTGCATAATTGGGAAGATTACATTTTCTTAAGTATAAGCTCTGCTGAGATTCAAAATAATTGGCCTGCCTGGGCTTCATTTCAAAGACAAGGGGTTCTAGTTAAACAGCAGCCATGACGACAAGCACCCTGTGTGGCCACCCATTAAAAATGTACCCCTTCAATTCTCCACCAGGACTAGGTGCACAAACAATTGCCGGGCTGTATGGAGAGCTCAGTCTTAGCTTCCAATCAAGAGACCTAACGTTCACATTCTGAATGAGAACAGTGTTCTTCTGGCCTTGTGTGATCTAGATCAAAAAGTTGTATGAAAGCAAGTCATCGGGGCAGCCTGAAACACTTGGATGGCCACTGCCGGAGAACAGTTCACAGTCCTATCCACATCATTCACACATGCTTGGATAACTGCTTCCAAAATGCTAAGAGGACTCCCTGGGGAAGACAGTGGGAAACAGCAGCTTCAAAGTGGCCCCTCTCCTGGTTTTGACTTTTGAACCATATCAGTATGTTACCTACTCAAAAAGAAATAAATGGAATTTAAGTAACACCCAAGCCTCCCCCCCCACTTCTGCCCCTGTCTTACTTTTGTCCACAGCACTGATCACTGGATAATATACTACATATTTTCATTTATTCACTGTCCATTTCTGTTCTCACATCAAAATATAAATGTCATGAAGGCAGGAAGTTTCTGCTCTGTCCACTAATTGATCTTCAGCACCATAAATACTTACTGCAGAAATAAATTCAAAAAGGATTCTCAAGTCAGCTGGGTTTGTACGCTTCCTAAAATGCTTCTGTGTAAACTGCACACAGAGACCCATCAATCACGCCATCTCCTTCAGCTTGTAAGAGAGAGTATCTTCCACACATACATACCCCCACACAGTAACAAGAATGCAAATGTCAAACAGAGATGCAAACTGAGAAAATGAAATGTCAAGATTCAAGAGAAATGCAAAGGCAGACTAACAACGCTGTTCAAGGATGGCATCCTTACTCTTAACCTGAGAATCACAAAGATAAACCTGTGAGACCTCATCTTTCCCGACTAAAATAGGGATGCTTTCAAGAAGTGCTAGTGAGTCATTCCAAAACTATTCATTTATACAAAGTCAAACCTGTTGAGAAAAATGCTGCTGACATCATCGTGGCTAATGGGGGGCTTCTTGGAGCTGGCCGCCATTCGCAGGGGACGGAGGAAACCGTTGACCAGGATGTAGAGCTGGTGCACATACTCTGACTCGGCTTCCACCATGGTGAACACAATCTGGTTTCTCTTCCTCATGCTCTCAGCATGGGGTGAACAAATGTAGTCCTGCACTATGGTCTTCCACTTCCTCCTACACAGCCATCCTCGCATGAAGCTCTGCACCTACGGGATGAGAGGGAAGGAGTCTGGGGGTGAGGTGGTCCATGTAAAACACCACCCATTCAATGGTGCATCTATCTCATACTGTAAGCAGTGGCAGGTTTTACCAAAGAGCAGGGAAAAATGATTTTGAACAATTTTTCTGAAGTTCAGAAATTTTTACCATAGCTTAAATGCATTAGTCTTATTTAAATAGACCCTAGAATATACTACTACATAGCTAATAGACTTCAAGACTTGGATAATATATTTAAAAATAGTTAAAGATTTGTTTTTAATAATAAAGAATTCTATATATTTTGTAACATATAGAAGGTAACATCAAATTTATTTTAATATTTTTAATTGTAAAATATTGAACCCAAGATCTTATGCATACTACACAAGTGTTCCACAACTGAGTTCTAGACCCACCTTTTAGAAAATGATTTACTTATTTAGTGTGTGTGTGTGTGTGTGTGTGCGTGCACTTGAGCGCATGTATGCACTTGAGTGCATGAGTGTATGAGTTTATATACATGTGCAGGAGGCCATGGAACTGGAGTTACAGATAGCTGTGAGCCACCATATGGGTGGTAGGAACCAGTCCTTGTCCTGACTGACTCATTTCATTTACTAAAATATCTTCAAGGTTCACCCATGTTGAAACATGTGCCAAGGTTCCTGTACTTTTTGAGGATAAGTGCTAAACCATTACACATCTATCATATTCATCTATCTCTGTTGGACATTATGGTTGCTCCCATCCCTTAGCTGTTCTGAATAATATTGTTATGAACATGGATATGCTAATATCTTCTCAAGATGCAGATCTTGTTGCCATTTCTTTTGAAATATACCCAGAAATGGAATTGCTGGGAAATGTGATATTTAATTTCATTCACCATTTTATAATCTGTATCACATTATACCAATTTCTCCATATCTTGGCCAAAATGTATTATTTTCTCCCTGATTTTGTTTACAGTGGCTGTCCTAATAGATGTGAGGGTCTGTCTCATTGTGTTTTTGATTTGTGCCTTTTCCAATGACTGGTGAATTTCTTGTATGCTTGCTGACTATTGGTGAACCATCTAAATAGTGTTTTGCCCATTTTAAACCAGCTGATTTGAATTTTTTACTGATGTTGAATTTTGTTTTCCTTTGCTTATTTAAGCCTAAAAAATAAGTGTTGAAAATGGATCATCCAAGCATTCCCACAAATGAGCAATGTGAGGCTTCAGATAACTTACGTAGCTCAGAGAGCTGCAAGCAGAACCAATGTCCCTTTACAAGTACTTCCTTAAGCCCATATTAGCCATGTGAGCAAGACGAATATAGGTCTTGATATTCAATATTCAACATGACTAATGAATAAACTTAAAAACAATAAATAACTTTAAAAAAATATTTTAATAAAAAATGTTTTGTAGAAACATACAGCCCTGAAAATGAATCTGAATTTCCTGAACAGGATAGGAAAAATACAAATCTGGGAAAGTGAACTAGTCTGTGTGAACAAACACTTGCTGAACATCTCTTAAATGCTCAAGTAATAAGAACCCTGAGAAAACAGCTATGCATCATAATCCTTCCTAAAAGATTCTGCCACTAACCAGCAGGACAACCTCAAACTCCAATCCTGTTTCTTCAGAATGGACTGTAAAATAAGAAGTCCTTTCTGCATACAAAATTAGTGGATAAATAATTAGAATGTGACACTATAGAGATGACAGCGTCAGTATGGAGGCATATTTTAGGTTCACACATACCTTAAAACTTTAGTTTCCTACCTGATCTCCTTAATATGGCCGTTATCTGTCCAGCAGTTCTTTTAAATATCCCTTTCAAACACATGATATAAATTATCATGCATTTAATTTTGCAACACTTAAGATGTTGCCATATGCCTTCTCATTTTGACAACTAGCATCAGTTTCCATAGGGTTGTTAAGATTGCTATATTCAGACAATAGAAATTAAGCACATTTCAATAGAATTATATGAAGAAGTTCTATGCATACTATTTTGAGAATTTTAAAGAACATTTTTTTGTGAATTGTAGGCAATTTTGAATTGTTATCTCTTGAAACTAAAAGGTTACATTTTGCCAAGATTAGAGATGATAAGTGATTCTTTGTAAACAATCTTTGTACAAACATTTATTTGATTTGGGACATAAAAAATAATGAAGTTAATTTTGAAATCCGTTAAATTAAAAATAAGTTTAAAATTGCTTCTTTGGAAAATCACAAAGGTTCAAATGTTTTTCTTTTTGTTTTTCTCTTACTTAATAGGAGTACATTTAGAAAATTCAGCTCAATTAAAATTTGTGTTAGATAAAATTTTTCTATTCACTTCAACAGATGTTCTTTGATGAACAATAGCTATCTTGTTTATTTACTAACAGATTATCTCATATAATATGGCTGAAAAATTAGATATTATTCATATTCTTGTTTATATGTAACTGCATACTGTTAAAAAGAAAAGCAATAAATAGCATTAGTCTTGGAATACAGCATCATAAACCAGGTTCAAAAAAGATTATAATGCTAAGAAAATAATAGTTTTATTTTACTTCTTGAAAGATAAAAATGTTCTACTCAGCCCAAAAAAAATTTGTTCCAAATTCTGAGCAGCATTTGGTTAAACTTTTTTATAGTGGGGAATAATTACTTAATATAGAAATATAATTTCTTCCCAACTATGAATGTAACAAAATCAGAAGTTTCAACACACAGCATTAACCCAATAGAGTATACTGCTGTCTAAATGTGTCTTTGAAAAATTGTTCCCAGAGTCCAAAAAAAAAAAAAAAAAAAAAAGTTCTAGAACTGGAAAGAAATCTCAGGCTGAAATTCTCCAGATCAGTGTGGATCTCAATGTGAAGGGACAGTCTGGAAGTAGAAACACTAAGGCTGTTTCCAGCTCAAAAATACAATAACAAAGTCGCCATGACAGAGCAGAAAACTGGTCACCATGCTTCCAGAAGTCTCCTACCTCTTACCTTTTTAATCTTCTTGATATCTGGATCCTCATCCTCTTGATGGCTGTGGTAAGGGCGCATTCGTTCCTTGGTTTTATTAAGAGCAACAATCTGTAACACAAAACAGGTCCAGTTCTGGATTTGGGAAATGGTGCTTGCTATCCAGGCATCCTATAGAAGTTCTATCCATGAAGATATCCACAAACCTTCATTGTATGTGCCCTCTCCTTATCTGATGCTCCAATACAAAGAACCTGAGTCTTACTTCAAGCCTGGTGTTTCAAGTGCTGACAGGAAGTGATCCACAAAATGTGACCTGAGGTGTGCCTTAGAAAAAATACTAGTCTAGAACTGGACCTGACAGACTAGGCCAGTGTCCCTTTAGACCCCACCTGAAGGTAGATGTCATGAAGACAGAGAAACTCAAAACTCTTGTAATTAGCCTTTGGCCTTTGAAATGCATATCCCACAGTCCTTGTGCATCACGTTGGGAAATGGTAGCTTCCATGGCAACCTCAGAGTCTTGGGGTTGATTGAATTGAAAAGATTAGAAGATCATAATTGCTCCTCCTCCCCACTGACCTGTCTTTGGTTCTTGTCTCAAAATCAAATACCGTCCACTTCCATTTTCTAAGAGGAAATGGGAAGATAATGAGATTAAAAAAAAAAAAAAAAAACTTCCTGTCAAGTGATTACAGAAGAAACAGTCACTGACAGCTTTTCACTGCAGTTCACATTCTGACTAACGTGGTGCATAGTGAAGACAGATAAACACACAGAGGCAGCATTGGGGAGCACTGCTTGGTGCTGAGCTCCTCTGGTGGTATAAATACCAACCTGCTTCACTCGGGAAACAGGCATCTGCTCTGGTGTACTGGGGCAAAGAAAGAACACAATAATTTTGTTTTAAATTACATGCCTGATATAGCCTTTTAAAATGCAGGTTTGTGGAGTTTTCTGCTGCTGTTTTCACTATATCAACTATCAGTGCTGCACAAAGGAGGCTGACAAGTCTAATGATACAGTGAACACACTTGGCAACTCATCATCCCTAAGGGAGTTCTCATCTCCATGCCTGAGCCAGATATGCTGAGCATCATACTCTTATGATACCTGGGAGCAGGAGGTGAAACCCACACAGGAGTCACAGTGAGCCTTGGGGAGGGGTAAGAGAGGGAACGGAAGTGTTTGCACAGTAAAAATGGCAAGAAAGTTGTCAAAGCTAAAGAACCTGACAATGAGAATCCATAACACCATATCCTTCAGATCTAAGAGACACGGGTGGACCTCTGGCTAGAACAGAGAGGACAGTCTAATCCCTACCTTCCTCCTCCATCCTTCAGTTACTGCTCACTTTCGTGAGCACCCACACACCAGTCTCTGCATAAACTGGGTAGATCAGAAGGAGCACCCAGGCACAGCACCAGGGCAGGCACCATGGCTGTAGACTACCTACTCCATCACGACCCTGAGGTTCACCAGAAGTATACATCGAGGGAACAGAGGCAAAGAGCTAGAGAGAGAAATGTCCCCATTGTCAGTTAGTGCCTCTTTGTTTATCCTCAATGTAGTTTTCAAAATTCTGCATGTGTGTTTGGGGGTGGGGGCTAGAAGGGAAGTATTTTGGAATTCCTATCTGGCCTTTCCTAGGTTATCATTTTGGACTTTAAGTTATCTCTTGGCAGACTCACTGCTATTACTCCAGGAATATCTATCTATCTATCTATCTATCTATCTATCTATCTATCTGTCTGTCTGTCTGTCTGTCTGTCTATCATGCTTTTTATGTAACAAAGGACATTAGGGGTACAAATAACAACAAAAGGCTCCACATTTATCATGGTGGTCTGTTCTAGCCTAACCTTAACATTTACCTACCCCTGAAGCAGACAATGGATTCAAGTCCAGATCAGCAGCCCAGTCTTATATCTGTTGATGGCAGAACTCAGCCTGAGATTAATTTTTTCTCCTGAATATATGACAGGAATATTCATGAGAAAGTGACAGAAGACAGGAAAGAGTGCCATAGAATCCTCAACTAGGAAATACCTCTGATTTAAGCCTTTCGATTTCAGTATCTTGATCTTCGAGCTGATGTCGGAGTTGGTTAGCAGCAATTTTTTCTGTCTCCACAATCTGAACCAGATGGATGTACTTCTGCATCAACACTTCCCTTTCAATCAAAATGTCTGCGTAACTTAAGAGAAAAGTGTGCAGTTAGTAACCAGACTGCTACTTCACCCCAGTTTCACATAGCACAGTGCTCAAACATTTTGAAAGAGACTCAGGCATGTTGTCTGGCTACTTCTACCTTACACACCAACCTACTTTATAGAGTTGCTATCTCAATTATATAGAATTTTAGTATTTCTCATTTTACATACTCTCCAACTAAGAATCCATTTAATGTTGGCTGCTTAGCCACCCCATCCCAAAGCAGCCACAGGAAGTCTGCTGAGGAAGAGAAGTATTAGCAGGTGTTTGGAAAAGCAAACTCAAAACAAGCAGTGTCTGAGACAGAAAGGCAGTGGCTGTGCACGCTTCTGCCACATCTGAGTAAAATTAAATCCTGAAATTCAGAGAGATGTGTAGTTTCCTTCTAGTAAATTCTCTTTCTAACCCCTCTGAAATAGCATCATATTGCTTAGAACTAAGAAGTCATGGGGCCATGCTGCAGTCACATGATCGCTGAGTCAGCGGACACTCTTAGCGCTGGTGTCACATGCGCTAGAGTGTTGGCAGTATTCTCAAGTCACCTGTTCTAAGAAATCACCCTTGAGCTTAGAGAGAAGGATTACAAACTTACAGGAGAGTGGAAAGAAGAAAGAAGGAAGTAAACTTTTCCTAAGTCAACCTGTCTCTAAAGCAGAGGTTCTCAACCTGTGGGTCATGACCCTTTTGGGAAGGCCACATATCAGATATAATGCACATCAGATATTTACATTACAATTTATAACAGTAGCAAAATGACAATTCTGAAGTAGCAACAAAAGTAATTTTATAGTTGGGGGTCACTACAACATGGGGAGTTGTATGGAAGAGTTGCAGCTCTAAGAGAGTTGAGAACCCCTTCTCTAAGGGGAGGAAAAAGCAACAGAGCATAAAAAGCAGAACTATAAAATGCTGTCCTCTCTTGTCAATTTTGCCAGAGATGTGTGAAAGTGTTGACAAATGTCTTAGATCAGCATTAGGTAGCAAAGTAGCGTTTTGTTTTATCTTTTTAAAAAAAGATGAGAAGGAAAAGTAAAGTATAGGCCAGCATGTGGGCTGACACTGGCCATTCTTTCCTCCAGGTTCCAATGCAATGTTGGAAAATATTGACTTGCTTGTTCTTAGTAAATAAAACTATAACAATATTGAAAAATGCACTGTTGACAGACTAAGTATTTATAAATTTTAGTTAAAAAACAAAGACTGAGCAGAATGTATCTGGTGGGCAAAGTGGAGAAGAGGAGATCAAAAGTGTAGAGCCCTCCATGAGAATACGAGATGGCTCTCATGAGGACTGGCCCAGAGAAGCACCAAACATAGAGCCGAATGATGCCGAGAACAGAAGCTAGTGGGGGACCAGGAAGAGAGCCTGCAGAGTGTCAGGAAGCTAGGCTCCTCATCCACATCCCCAGCTCACAGTCCGTGATCTGCTCTCTGTAGAAAAGTTGCACACCTTCCTCAAGAATGGGCTTAGCAAGAGAACAGAGCTCAAGTCAGTCCTGACATTCACTGTAGACATAAGGAGGGTGCAAACAAGGGAAAGCCTGTGAGAACCTAGCAGTGAACCACATCGGACCACTTCCCTCTGTGGCTGGAAACAACATATGTATTATGAAGTGCAGCAAAGAGGTGGATGGTACTTCCAAGGCGACGTCATGGAAGACTCTTGCCTGCATCTCGCCTGCCTTCTCTTGCTGTCTTGGTGCTCTCTTTGCTTGATAGTTTGCTCAGAGGGAAGCCTGCTGTGAACTGCTCTATCCAGAGGCTCATGATGAATAGAAACTGAAGGTCCCTCACCAACAGTTGTCAAGAGCTCAGTTCAACCATGTATAAGGAAGGGGATCTAGCCAGCAGCTGTATGACTTAAACAACAGCAGACTCTCCCTAGCCCATGCATTTAGAGGAGCCCACAGACCTGCTCAGCAGCTTGTGAGAATCTGAGCAGAGGCAACCAAGCTAATCCTTGCTAAGTAAGATACCTGGCCTGCAGGAGCTGTGCTGTATAAGTTCCTTATTGCCGTAATCACTGCGGAGTAAACTGTTAAACAGATAGCAAACACAGCTCCAAATGAACAAACAGAAAAGCTGCCACAAGAAACAAGGGTCATTCTGGCAGCCGAGACTCACTGTCTTCATATTACAAGCCAGGGAGCAAACAGGATGCTGTGGAAATGAAGCAACTGGACAAAAATGGTGACCAAGAAACAAAGCCTAACTGCTAAAGCTCTATAGGTCCATGAATGTACAAACCAGTAAGTCAGACCCAGCTGGTCAGTAAATTCAGCAGTCAGGGACCAAGAGAAATATAACAGGCTATCTGTAGGAAGGGAGACTCAAGAAGTAAATATTCATTATGTGCTGTGAGACCAAACACCAACCTTAATACTTCGGTATATATTATTGCTATGTCCGATGTGCAAATGTCCTTACTGCTTTTCCTTACAAATAAATAATAGAGTGGTACATGGTGATGGGCTACAGTTGCTGTTTAAACATGTGAAGCAGCATGAGTCAAGGCAGGCTTTTTCATATTTACTCCTTATCAGGAGCCTTCAGGCTCCTCCCTTCCAGAGCTTCAGGAAACTCTGTGTGGTATCATCACCCCACCAAGCTGTCCAAGAGCACATCTCATTCCATCTGAGCCATCATACCCTTCTACTGCTTTGTAATTTTCAGAAGCCACCCATGGCAAAATTCAAAGGCCTAATTGAATTTTAAGAACAAAAAATAAGTGTGTAAACCTTTATAAAGTGATCATAAATAATAATCAAAGCTATAAAAGCTCAGCATCCAAAGAGAGAAAACAATAGCAACACATGGACTACCTGTGTCCATTTAACAGTCCTTGTAGAGACCAGTTCTCTGGGGGGAGCTGTTAAATCAACAGAGATTTAACTGGGATGTTTTAGGACAAGGTCAACTAACTAAGAACTACAAAAGCTAACAGCTAGATGTGGAGGGAGCAGAAGATGAGACATAAGAGGGAAATTGAATTAAATGTTTCATACCTACAACAAGTAGAGAATAGTGGGTAAAATTAGACAGAGGGGCCCCATCTAATATAATAAGCCAGTACGTGTATAGAATACATATACCACTTAATCCAAAACTGGTGAAGATCTTTAGAAAAACATTAACATTTATCATGAACAAAAGTGCTCCAGAGCAAAGCATTCTAGAAAACAATATTATGAACATATGAAAGCAGGTGTGAAAGATTATATCTCTTATATTAGTATTTTCATTTCTATAACATAAGTTAAAAATATAATCAAATTTTCACCAAGATGTACAAAGAAACAAGATGTTCATTTATTAAGACAAAAGAAACAAAGACATCTACTGTACACATTTGTAAAATGTAAGTGGTTAAACATGCACAGTATATCAGGATCATTATTTCTAGATATTTAAAAATAATATTTTTTAAAAATAGTCATAAAGAGGACCATGACTGTAGATCAGTGACAGAGCACTTGACCTCACACACATGCCAGCGTGGGTGCTACCTCAGAACTGTCAAAAACAGGTGTAAAATAATGAGCATATCGAAGTCTTGCTGATTCATAAAAAGGAAAAAAGAAATCAAGACAAATAGCACATATACAACATACACTTATATATGTAAGTATGTATGTGTTCATATGCAGAGGAAGCAATGACTCATAATGTATATAGATATGTAGGTGTATCTAAGAGGGACTGAACAGGAAGAAGAGAGAAAAATAAGCATGTAAAGTAAAGGACACAGATCAAAACATAAAGAGGTGTTGTCTTTGCCTAGAGACATTATAAGTGGCATTTACTCACTTCTTGAGTTATATGTGTATGCTTATCTATATTTCTAACACCTCTAAAATACTCAGTGACAGGAGGAATTCTAATATTATTTACTCCATGCATTAGATATTAATAACATGATAATCATGTAAGTAATAATGCTGGCGTATGGGGTAAATGTTACTTTGCATGTTTCTGTGAGTCCAAGCTGTTCCTGTGACTAATATGATATCATTAAGTGGTATGCGTTCAAAGACAGATGGAAGCATTGGGCACAGAAATAAATAAAACAGGGGAGGGAATGTCTCACTAGGTAAGGGATTACAGCCCCAAATCAGGGATAGGACAATCTCCTCAGGAGATGGAGTACAGTTCCAAGCCAGGCATAGGATGGTCTCACCTGAAGGAGAACACACCAGGAAAAGGTCAACTATAAAAACCTGGTGATGGGGTGGTGTGGCCTGGCTAAGATGACAAGGTCACTGGTCTCCAGGAGGCAGGCACAGGAGGGCTGGAAGAGGGAATGGAGTAGTGGGCTAATCTAGAGTCCCAGGTTTTCCTTCTGTGAGATTTGAGCATGGGGTTTAAAATGTCAATATTTGTCTTCTTAGTAAGATCATCTTGGCTATTGTGACGGAGAAGTTAGTGAGAGGTAGGGAGTGGCTCGTGCTGGGAGGGGTGAGAAGAGCTTCAGGTTACACTGTGGTGACTGGGGAAAATGGTCACCTCTAGTGGAGCTTCTAGTGTGCGCCCTAGCTCAGCTTCAGAAGTCACCATGATGTAAGGTTGGTCAACACGAGGTACTTCACAAACAAAGTTTCCACATCTTGTGCAGTAATTCTCAAATCACACCACCGGACTCCTTGTTGCTCTCTCTACTCCGACCAGGTTGACCCTTCAACTGTGTCTCACTAACCTTCTATATAAAGCCCACTAGAAAATGGATGTCCATTACCAGCCAGATCCACTTTGCATGCCTGGCTTCTCAAAGACTGTCTGAGCATTCCTTGGTGTTTCTCTTCTAATGTATTTCCAACATATACGGTATTTGACTATTTTTCCCATTTCCTAGATAGATACTACCCAAGCTTTAAAAAATGCCAAATGTATCATTTCCTTTTTTTCTTTTGAATTTAATCCCTATCTAAAGGAACAAGAAGGAAGACAGGGAGGGAAGGAGGAGAAAGTGATTCCACACTGGCAAGGGAAATGAAGCAAAGCTGTGTAAATCAACATAATAAAAGCAAAACTAAAAAGCCATCTGTGGAGTATCAACATACGACATGCTTAGGACATACGTTGGCACAAAATACTAGTGTGTAATATTTGTAATCCAAACCACTATTGCTCCATACATAAGAAAAGTGAGCATTCAAATGAAATCCTGACAAGCCCAGAGAAAAGACTCAGCATGGAACCTTTAACACATTATTGGGAACAGACTTCTGACAGGAACTGTGGGATTTTAATTCTCCCTGCTCTTTTTCACCTCATATTCATGAGGTGAACCATCTTGCCACAACATGCACACTCACAGGATCTTGATGCCTCACCACGGGCCCCAGGGAGCAGAGATAAGTGTTCATGGACCAAAACGTCTGAGACAGTGAGCCAAAAGATACCCTCTTTCTCTGTAACTTCTCTGTCTGGAGATTTGTCCCAGTGATCCAGAGTGGTCTACGAGTTCCCTATGGTCACTCTCCATCACTGGACAATTTTCAATTTTCTACACTCTCTGGTTCTCAGATGCTCTCACATCAGTATCTACACTCCACTGGCGACAGTACTTCTTCAGTACCAGCTTAGCTTGAGGTCTTGGCACCATGACTCTGCCAGTCTCTCTCTGACAGGCTCCTCCTCTTTCCAGTCAGCTCTAGCATTAATAAGAAGAGGAACAACTGTAGAAGATTAAGCCTTCTCTTATAACAATGATCCCATCCAGGGTGGAGTCACAGTCATTATTTAAATGTCTTGCTTTGAGCTGAGTAAAGGTAAAGCACAGCTCAACAGAAGAACAGACAAAGTTGTGATGCAAAGAAACACAACAGAAAGATAATTATGATAAAATTAATTACTATGGGATGAAGAAGTTTTAAGGCATACCTCTAAAAACAAATAAACTATATTGCTTAGTTTCTACTAGATGGACTCACTGTAAAATAAAATGACAGAAACAAGCATTAGTGAGCAGTTGGAAAACTCGAAACCTTCATTTATTTCTGGTGAGAAATGGCACAGTCCCTATGGAAGAGACTTTGGTAGCATCTCAAAATGTTGGTCACAGTTACCATATGGCACAGGATTCTTGTAAGTATACATCCAATAGAACTGAAAATGTATCTTGGATACAGATATTCATAGCAGCATTATTCACAGTGGAAAAAGTATAAACAGCCCACATATCCATCAACTGATACATAAGCAAAATGTAATACAACCACAGACTGGACAATTCAGACATAAGAAGGAATAAGGTACCTAAGTCCTGCTTATATTATATTATTCTAGTTGCTGCTATACTAGTACAACATATGTGGGTCTTGAAAACAAAATGGTAAGAAAGGAAGCCAGAAGCCAAGTTTGATTGGTTACTTTTATATGAAATGTCCAGATGAAAAAAATCCATTAATAAACTAAATTACTGGTTGGCTAGGGGGAAGGGTAGAGGGTAAAAGATTAACTTTATTTTTATATGTTAAAACTGTTCTAGAATTGGTGTGAAGATAGTGCGGCCTTGTGAATATTCTTAATTGTATAACTTCGAATGAAATATTTTGCAGTATATGAAATATAAGCCAATTAAATAAAAAATAATGTTCTGAATTAATTTCCCTTTGAGGTAATATATTTTGATTAGCTTGTAATTCAAAAGCTTTGTAAAAAAAATCCACAGATATAACTATAAGACAGAAAAATGGTATTGCTGATTAACAATGAATCTAGCCAGCAGATAGCAACTTCATCATGCAAAGAACTCATAAAATCAGATTGAACATGAAAAACATTAATAGAAAAAAAAGAGAAAATGACATGAAATGACAATTCCTATAAGCACAGATAAAGATTAATAGTAGCAAAAAAAGTCAAATCAATGTCCAAGGAAATGCTCATTATTCTAAGATACCATTTTACACATCCATATAACAAGAATTTAAAAAAATAATTCCAGCTTTCTCTTGCCTTGGTGAGAGGGATTAAATTGGCATACACATTTCTAAAAAACAACTGGGCACAATGCCAGAGGCAGGGAACAAGAGAGGAGCAGAGCATAGTTTCCTTTGAAGAAATTTAGGCCCACAAAAAAACAGACATATAAGCAAGTCGAAGCAAGAATGTTTTAGTGCCTTTGAGAGAGACAGGAGATTGCACCAGAGATGCAGACAAGGAACGGTCAGTCAGTCCTTCCCGGTAGGACTGGACAGGGGTCAGGGAAGATTATGCAGGTCATTGAGATCTCCATTCTGAGAGAAAATTTCTGGAGGTCAGACTGGAAGGGACCAGCCAGCACATCAAAATCCCAGCACTGTTTTACTGGGAACCTAAGGCAGGAGGAGGGGGTGGGGTGAGCAATTTGAAAACTTTGGCTTGAAGAACTTTGCATTGTGTGGTTCACTCTACCCCAGAACTCAGAACATTTGATCAAGAAGCAAATATATATTAACATATATATGTATACATAGTGTGTGCATATGTATGTAATATATATATATCAGTTGGAATAATGAACATTTTCTTTCCTTCAAGCAACATAGAGAACTATGGTACAAACCCTATTGCATATTAAAATTTTTATGCTTTTAAACTTTTGATAATAAAAGTTGACTGAATAAAATAAGTCAGTAGAAAATATTAAGGCCCTTTCAACTGATTAGATGTTCCTAGGGAGAATACTTTGTTAACCATGCAGAGGCTAGAGGTCAGGGAAAACTGGCAAGAAGATGGTGAGATGACTCAGCTTTCACACCTTGACCCGGAAAACTGCCCAGACATGGACATCAATAGAGACTAGTGACAAACCATCAGTCAAGTTCATGGTGGTGCTGAGAATCCAGGAGATGATATATAGTTCAACACACAAAAAAATGCACATTTGTGCATTTCTACATATAATTGAGGCAATATATCTTTTTGGTTAAGTGAGAATGCTTCAAAGTTTTTCTGACCTGATCTTAAATCCAGTTCTGCTGTGTACTGGGTTGGTGGCCTTCACAAGGTCTTCTCATCTAAGAATGATGAAATGGGGGCAGTACCATGTATGTCATGGTGGTTAAACCAAAAGAAGTACATAGTCCACTAGTCACGGACCATAGCCTAGAGCAAGCAGACAAAGGGTGGCTTTGGCCACCTGGGTGAGTCTTGGGGTAGATATCAAAGAGGAACAAATACAAGGCATGTGCCATCAAAAGGCTACAAAGAACAAACTCAAGAGTAGATTAAAGCTTTCTTTCCACTGAAAAAAATGGGTTCAAGTTTAACTGAATGACTTTCTACTTATCATGCTAGAAATGACAAGGTCAAAGAAAGGGTCCGGTCAAGCCTTAGCATGCTCCATCTGCTAGCTTCCTGGAATAGATGCGCCTGCACATCCCTTTCCTTATTCAACACTCCCTTCTCAAGGCAGGACTGAGAAACACATGGAGAAGA
The DNA here is from genome assembly GCA_004025045.1 of Sigmodon hispidus. Lineage (NCBI taxonomy): Eukaryota > Metazoa > Chordata > Mammalia > Rodentia > Cricetidae > Sigmodon > Sigmodon hispidus. The sequence goes on along the minus strand of PVIH01010401.1, from coordinate 49,414 downwards.
GGAAAGAGAATTGGAGTGTGGATTTGAGAAGAGCTTCATTTGAAGAAACTGAAAAGCCCGCCAAAAGCAGAATGGTTTCCAATACTAAACTCATAAGCCGCAGATCAGAACTGCAGCAAAATGTGGTAGTCTCAACATTTCCAAGTCTCATCAACTATCTCCTGACCTCAACCCAAATCCAGATATCTTCTAAGGACAGGCCTTATTTTTCTAGTTGTCCCTGGCTACTCATTCTCTCATATCTTATATGGCACAGGGCAGGAAGGTCACAGGAACATCCCACGACCTCCTGATTAACCTTTCTTATGATCCACTTCACCTTTCCAATTCCCCTTCCTGACCACAAATCAATATCTGCTTCACAAATGTGCACTAACTCACCATTTCTTCTTCTAGTGAGTGATATCGTCTAAGCTAAAGGGCAAAAGGTGCATTAGATGCCACCATGACCTAATATTGTTCACATTCAGATGGCCACAAAGTCCTGGTAGATGTGCACACACCTCTTTCTGCCGTATCCCTCAGTTCCTGATTGCTGTGGTCCAGATCCTATGAATCCTATGCTGAAGTCAGGAATTAATGAACTCAGAGTGCACCATGTCCTTCAGACCTAGGACATCTTATTTCTAAGGTTCTGCAGGCTCAATATCCCAGCAGATAAAACACTAAATGGATGTCATATTAGCCAAGAAGTCTTCAGGATCCTCAAATGACTAGGCCAGTGTTTCTCAATGTTTTTTACATACTTCAACCAAGTCTGACATATATGCAAAGAAAATGAAGAAAGAATATCAGTTATTGGTGCTGCTTAAGTTCAGTACCCAAGTGGCAGAACATTTATAAAATAATCATAGTCTTAAGTATCATAAAAACTCTCTGGATTCAATTTACACAAACAATAGGAGAGCTGAGTCTTCTTAGCAGCTTCCCACGTGCCATAATGTATGGAATAAAATCTTACATGTGTCAATGTTCCAGAATTATCATATTGAGCAACTGTGTGCAAAACTCTAACACCAACATTCCTGGATTGAGTTAAAATTTCAAGTTGAAATGCTAATTCTGATGATGTTATTTTCTGGATCAGACATAGAGAAAAAAAGTATACAACCATACATTCCAGAAAATAATCCAAAGATCCTCTAAAAACAAACTGTGGTAAGGAGGCTGCTCTGACACAAGATCCAAAACAATGGTGTGTCTTTTCTGGTACATAAAGACAGTACTAGCAGGCTTCATGGAGAAGCCATTCTAGCAAGCAAGAGATGAAGAAATAGCAATCTTGTATACTGTCTACAGAAGGATTTATAATTCAGAAAAAAATAAGCCCTGTGCTAAAGCCGTACTGATTAACCAAATGTTCTGATGTTTGCAAAGAGAAATCAACAAAGACTTACTATTGACTAATTTAAAGTTTTCCATTGAAAGTTAGCAATGCGGAATTCATGTCACCAGATTGTCTCCTAAAAGTGAAGTGTTTAGTCAACCAAGTCCAACTCATTAGCTGTGTTTCATGCACAATGTCAAGAAAAAAATGGCTAATGATCTTGGTTAGAATTAGCTTCATTACCTTTCTGGCATTGTTTATAGATGAACAAAGTTGGAGCAAATTTTAGAGACTCCATATTATTACTCCTTTATTTAGGAAAGAAATATTTCTGAATCAGTTCAATTCAAAAAGGCAAATATAAGGACACAAGCATAAAGCAGTCCAATTCAAAGGAGTCATCAAAGAACTTAGTTGCAGGCATTAAATCAAAGTAAAGCAAGTATAACAGAAAAAAAAAAAAAAACAAATCAAAGCATCAAGAGGGAAAAAAAAAGAGATCAACCATTAATCAGATCTTCAGATCTAAGAGGAAAAAAGAAACAATATTTACCATTCTGGCCTCTAAGCACGTTTCTCAATTCTGCCTCCAGGTGGAATCACGCATGCCTTAGATTTCACCATATCTCAAACATAACCAATTACTGACCACACCTACAGGTAGCACAAAATCTTACCATGACACAGTGAGACAAACAAAGCATCTCTCTTCTGAAATACAAACATCTTTAAAATAATTTACACTGCATCTAATTCACCAAAATATTCACTTGGCAACTGCAAAGCCATTTGTGGTAGTCAGTGGCTTCTCTGCTGGGATGTGAAGTATGAGCAAATACATGTGTTTTAAATTACATACCTCATTTTAAGGCTCAGGTAGAAAAGGGCACATGTAGCTTCAAAGACTGAGACTGCAAATGGCCCTAGGGCTCTACCTTGCCACCTTCATGCATCTGGCGTCTTTGAAGACCTGACCTTCTTAAGTCATTCTGCATCAGGCCCAGCTCTGGAGCTCAGGCAGCAGGCACAGAGCACTGAGCAGTGTGCCTGCCTCCCCCCCCCCCCACTTCACAGAGCTGCCCCAGGGACTATCATTTGTTGCCTGCTGCATCTCAGAGAACTACTTAGAAGAAGAGAAATAGAAAGAAGTAAAATATTTTGCAATTGATACCTTTTACTTCCAACACTGACCTTGCATTATTCTACTTTTATCTTTGAAAAGAGAAAGAAAAGAAAATAGAAAACTAAACAGAGAAAGAAGGTAAGGAACAGAAGGCCAGAATGGAGCCCTGTTTAAACGTCATGTCTGGCAGGCCAGTGTGCTTCTGTAGCTTAACAACCTGGTGTTAGATTTTACCCAATCTGTTTGAATTTTTGTTTTCTCATTTGTCAAATGGGGCTGGTGATACCCGACTGAGCTGCTGCAAATAATTTAAAAGATAGGATGCTTAGAATCACAGTGTGATCCTTACAAAGGGAGGTTGCAGAATGACTTGTCAAGGATTCAGAGAGAAGGAATCATTGGAGACTAGGACCTTATTCATTAACCAACCTGAAAATCATTCCTGACCACCTGTTTCACAAATGCATCTCATTTAACAACGAATGTGCCGACCCTTCTCTTGAGACTCAAGGTGCATCAGGAAGCAGAAGTCACACTGAGTAATTTACAGTGCTAAGAATCTGCTTGCAGCACACAATGCAGGTGCAGCAGCAATGTGGAGCAGGGACTGATGAGGAATCCCAGGGTCTCAGGGGGAAGTGGCAGGGAGACAACAGACACACAGGTGACATTGTCAGATGCACAGAAAGAAAATGCTCCATGGTTGGGTCTTTTCTTTGAAATGTGGTGATATGTTATATATTTAATAAAACCTGAAATATCCAGAGACTACACACAGTCAAAACCTAGGCAGACAGCTCAGGAATTTCTTGATCTTTGAGTACAAGGACAAACAGCTGGGATTCAATGGCACACACCTGTAATCCCAGCACTGGGAAAGCCAGGAATGGTGACCTAAACCCTTAATCCCATAACTCCGGAGACACAACTTTCTATGTTTCTGTGAGTTTAAGGTAGGTACAAAATAGAGTAGTTCCTGCATTTAATCCTAACATGGATGGGATACAGCTGGTGAGAAGGGTATTTAAGGCCTTGTAGGAAACCAAAGAAGCAGAAGCAACCCGGAGCAAGGCTGAGGAAGTTGGAAGGTATCTGGGTGAGATTTGACTGTAGTGTTTCCTCTCTCTGATATTTCAGCCTTTCCCTGATATTTGTCTCTGAGTCTCTTTGAGTATGATCTGAATTCGTGCTACATTAAAATACTAGAAGCATTGAGAAAAGGAAATGCATGTGGAGGGGAAATAATGGCACCTATGCCAACTTGTCACAAGATAGCGCCATTTGAAAAGAGGAGACCCTAACTGAGAAAACGACCCCCTTATCTTGGCCTGCAGGCAAGTCCGCAGTGCATTTCCTTCATAGATGACTGATGTATAAGGGCCCGAGACACTGTGGGCAGTGCTCCTTCAGCACTGGTGATCCTGGGCATAAGAGAGCAGGCTTAGCAAGCCATGGAGAGCAAGACAGTAAGCAGTGTGCTCCATGGCCTCTGCATTAGCTCCTGCCTGCAGGTTCCTGCCTTGTGTTTCTGCCCTGATTCCCCTGGATGATGGATTTGAACTATAAGATGAAATAAATAAATCCTTTTCTCACCAAGCCATTTTCATCATGGAGTTTATCACAGTACAAGCTAAAAAGACAGCATCCCTGGCCAGGAAGAAGATGGGTAAAAAGCAGCCAGCACACAGGGAAGCAAAGGAAAACAAAGAGACCTCTGCCTCAACCACACCCCTGTCCAGACTTCTCATTCCTATTGAAGAGACATAGAGGAGTGGTTTGCATAGTACTTAGGAGGAAATAAACCACATCTTTGTGTTTGACCTAGTTTGAGTTTGTTACAACCATTCAATAATGGGACTGCCTGGGGGGGCAGGTGTTGTAGAGGTGGGCTCCACTAGATGAATATCTAGCCTGCCATGCCTAGCTCTGTGGCCATATGCAAGTGAACTAACCTCCCAGGCCTCTCTTTCCTTACATGCACAAAAGAAAGTAAGCATAAACCGCCTGTAGTCGCATGCTGAGAGGGGTGGTCATACATTTAATAAATTCCCTAATTGAAAGCATTTAGTAAGTACATAGTGTGTAGGAAGAAATTCATGTCTACTAGCAGTAATGGGTGCTGTTTATGTATGTCTGCTATCTTTATCTTTAACAGAAACACAGTCATAGAAAGTGTAAACAACCACCTTACATATGACACAAGAAGGGACCAAGGTGATACCATCTACAGTGACAAAAATCTTCCAAAAGTACTGGCAAGCCATGATGAGCCCCATCTAAAATGAGACATGTCCCACACCTGGCTTGGTGAATGGCTTCCATCCACTCCTTTCCAGCCTGCTCCTCCTCACAGCGCAGCTCCAGTGGTTTCTGACCTTCATGCCCAAAAAGAACAGTGAAGTAATACTGAAAAGAAAAGAAAACACAAAAGGTTTACGGTTTTAATTTTCAAGAGAGGAAACGTAATAACACAGTATTGCCTATGAGTGGTATAAGCTTACAAAATCTACCAGCATGATGTAAATCATATTTTAAAATATAGTATTATGCCTGGTCCAGCCAGAAATGTCTTTGCACTTTGGTAGTAATACAAAGAACATCTTAACACCCCTGATTAGCACCCAGCCCACAGCGCTACTGCACCGCATATTTTTATGTAAGAACAAAAAGAACATTGTACCAATTTGCCAGTGAAGATAAAAAGTTAGAACTAACATGAAAAGGGTTTCAGAAGTTTCTGGAATGTTATGCAGGGTGATATGAAGCAGTAGAGAATGAGAATCTACTCCACTGAGCCATCTGATTCTATTACCTAACCTACTCTATATCTAGGCTCCATTCTGGGTGCTATGTCTATAATGGCACCTAATGGTTGCTATTGCCTCTTCTGCAGCCTTAGCAAGCATCATCAGTGGCCTAAGCCCTTGTGTAACAGACAAATTATATTTAGCGTGGAAAGAAAATATAATTGCCATCCTGGAGGTAAGTCATAGTTGGAATTTCCTTTTGATGAGTGTAATTTAATTTCTTGTTAGATAGAAGAAAAAAGGAAGAAATGATTTATCCAGAGTAAAATTACTTATCTCATCTGAACTTTATTTATATAAGTACCTCAAACTGGAAACAATGCAAATATCCTCTAGTAAGTGAGCAGATAGTAAAATTCTGGTATATTTTCCCAGTGAAATACTACTTAGCCATAAAAAGGAACACTTCTTGATAAAGCCAGGAAATGAATGTCTCTTAAAAGTGTCAAGCAATATTAAAAAGTCAGCCTCGAAAGGCTGCATTCTGGAGGACGAGGGAGCCAACACAGTCATTAAGATCCCTCACTGTTCTTGCAGAGGATCTGATTCTCTTCCCAGCACCCATGCCAAGCTGCTCTAAACAGCCTTTAATTTCAGTTTCAGCTGATACACTGCCCTCTTCTGACTTCTGAAGACACCTTCACACATGCATGCATCCACATACACTTAAAATAAAAAATATTTTTTAAAGTTTCACACTGTATAATTTCCTTTATGTGAAAGCAGACTGAGCAAGCCAGGAAGAGCAAGCCAGGAAGCAGCACTCCTCTGTGGCCTCCACATCAGCTCCTAATTCTAGGATTCTGTCCTGTTTGAATACCTGTCCTGACCTCCTTCAATAATAAAAGAGAGATATAGAAATGTAAGCCCAATAAACTTTTTAATCCCCAACTTGCTTTTAGGTAGTGGTGTTTCCTTGTAGATATAGAATTCTTAACTAAGACACATGTTCAGCAATAGGGCCAGCTACTGTCAAGTTGTGGGGAACAATCAGTTGCTCTAACAATTATGTCTTCCAGATACAACAGAATTGATGATGTAAGTAGAGACTTCGGGAGTGTACACAGCAGTGACACGGGTTAAAAGTTCCCAGTTCTGAGAAGAGAAAGTAAACACAAGGCCTCACCCCTGGCCATTTGCAATCCTGGAAAGGAGAAAATCAGTTTTCTCTAATACAATGTCACTGGGTGTGTCAACCACACTCCAGGCAGTCCTTATGCCCAGGAGTAGCTGGCCAACACAAAACAAAATCCCTGGGTTTTGGGGGTTTTTTTTGGGGGGGGAGATATAAGGGGTGGGGTTGCTTTTATGTTTTGTTTGAATTTGGTTTGGCATGTTTCCTCTTCTGGTTTTTTGTTTGTTTTGATTTTCGTTGTAGGGGTTTGTTTGTTTGAGACAGAGAATAAAGTTGGAAGAGGAGAGAGGTGGAGAGCATCTGGGAAGAGCAGGGAGAGAAAAACCAGATCAATATCTACTGTACAAAAAGGTTTGGTTTGGTTTTTTAAATTAAAAAAATAAATCCCAGCCCAGAACTGGTGCTTTAGTGAGCAGGTTAAATTTCTCTTCCTGTGGTAATGTCACCAGGCAGTGATTTCCTCCCCCAGAGCTCTGCCCTGTAACTTTCTCTGCAGATTAGAAACAATGTCTGCTGCTCCTGGCCATTTGCCCCAACCCCGCTCAGTACCTGTGCCATTCTTCACATGTCACCCAGAGATCTGCCCCCCACCCCATCATTGTCCAAATCCTGGCTGCTCCACCTGGGGTGGAGTTTACAGTTCTGTTTTTGGGGTTCCGCATAGCAGAAAGCATTTTTGTATACTTTTTAACCATCAACTTTGTGTGTGTGACTACCTAGACCATCTTAATTTTATGCCATTTTATAGTTCACTGATGTTACAGAAGAAGCAGACAGGAATCACATGGCTGTGATTTCTAATGTACGAACATCCTACACTCTCCTAAGGGTAAACTTATACCAAAGCAAACTAAAGCCATGCTTCTCACAGGGCCCACATGAGAGACGGGAAAGATGAATGGTACAGGAGGAAAGGAACAGGGTAGTGGACGGCGACTGCCAATCTGCATACAGAGTTCAGCCTTTTTAGAATAGCTTGCAGTTGACTGGAAACTGTACCATCACAAAGCACCGAAGGCTCCTACCTTGTACATACTGAAAATATTGATTTCATCATGTGTTAGTATTAGCCTACTTCACATTAGGGTTTGCTCTTGGGTGCCGTAGACTGGGTTATGACAAATGTTTTGTGTTACCTATTTGCTATTACTGGGTTTTCTTTGGAAAGCGAAAATTGTCTGGTCTTAGATAGTGCTGATGGTTTCAGAGCCTTGTGAATAATTCTAAACAACTGAGCTGTGGCCTGTAAAGCAGCCAATGCTGGGATGGGATTTCTATTCTAGTTCTTTTCTTTTTTTAATGTGAGAAAAGCAACAGCAAGAACAAAGGAGGCCCAGGCCCAGGTAAGACTATACGGCTTCACCAGTTTCTACTTACTCTCATCCAGTCACACATCTTGTTTTCCAAAACTTTCCAGCTGCAATAAGCTGCTTTGTCTTTTGATCTGTTTTTTACTGACAATTATTGATTTTCAGTGACTTTGAAGGACAAAAAGTTGACTCAATCTGCCCTCTACAAGTGCTCGGCAAGCTTGGACACGCCCAGCCTTGCAGAGTGTCCTCTTCACCACAGCGCATGCTCCTCACCTGGATTCTTGCTCGCACTGGCCTTGCTGGCAATGGTGCCTTCGTGGCAGCAGCTGTGGGTGTTTGCCTGCCTTTCTCATCAAGCCCTCTCTCTCCTTGAACACTGTGCTTCCGGCTACTTGTTCCTCTTATATTCGCAAGCATATTTGGAGTATTGCATGAGGAATTGACATACCTGGGGCCATGAGTTCCAAGGTATACATCAAACACTCTAACATAGAGAAACCCAAGCTGGGACACAGAGCACTGCCCTGGCCAGGGTTTGAAGGAGGAAAAAAAAAAAAAAAAAAGATCACCGTGAGTGAGGAAATGGCTCAGTGATGAAGAGTACTTATCCTCTCCTGGAGGACCTGAGTTCAATACTCAGGAAGCACATTTGGTAGCTCACAACTGTCCATAACTGCAACTCCGGAGGATAGGATGCTTCTGACCTCCATGGGAAACTGTACACACACACACACACACACACACACACGAGAGAGAGAGAGAGAGAGAGAGAGAGAGAGAGAGAGAGAGAGAGAGAGAGAGAGAGAAAGAACTAAAATATGAAAGTAAATATTTAAAAAGAAAGTCTGCTGGGCAGGCACTTTGGAAAGCAGCTTGAAGCCCTTATAAGACCACCAGAAAACTTAAGAAGAAAATAATACATCTCCTTCAAAGACCAGGAGCCAGAATATCAAGGTAAGCAAAAGAAAGAAGAGAAGAAACACCAGGATGAAGGGGACAGAGGGTGGGAGGAAGGGGGAGGAGTCAGGGAGGAGGAGAGGAAGGGGGAGGAGTCAGGGAGGAGGAGAGGAAGGGGGAGGAGTCAGGGAGGAGGAGAGGAAGGGGGAGGAGTCAGGGAGGAGGAGAGGAAGGGGGAGGAGTCAGGGAGGAGGAGAGGAAGGGGGAGGAGTCAGGGAGGAGGAGAGGAAGGCTGTTTAACCAGATAGGGGAACCAGCTTGGAGGGGCAGACACTTCCAAGTCTAACTAATGTGAGATGGTGAAATGCCTTCAAAGCCCTTCCCAGGACACCACTGCAGCTACAAGCCACAGTCTGTCCATATTTTGAATGTGAGAGTTATGTAATAGCGGCTTCCCAATATTCCTGAATGCTGTGATGCGGTATCTTTATTTTAGGTTCAGCTGCTGCCTCAAGACAACAAGCAAAGCCAAAGCCCACATGACCAAGTGAGGCTTGGAACTGTCTGTCCTACTCAAAGGGGAGGTAACCAGGAGTCAGCCGTGACCCTTGTTCACTTGCAGTCATAGGAGGGGTACACTGGAAGCTGCCAGATTCTGAACAATCTAAGACTCCCCCACTCCCAGGGAATTTGTGTGCTGAGGCCCCCTTATCATCTCAGGACTGAAAGTGGCACATTCTTCTGCCTCAGGCTTGTGAGGAGGTTCCCAGCAACTTATTCACACAAGTTCCTGTTTTCCAACTTGGTGTTTGGCAAGCTTCGGCTCTCAGTCCGAGAGCAGCAAGCCAGGAAGTTCGAACCAGAACGTTTGTCTGGGGAGTGCACTCCCAACCAAAGGCAAAGAAAAAGATGGTGTCTGCTTTAGCCCAGAGATTGGTCATAGCTTAGCGTGCTGGGCTGATCACATCTGGCAGCTAAGAAGCTCAGTCCATCCATACTAGCAGTTGGTAGCACAAAGAGCCCTGATTCCTGTCTGTTACCACAGGCCCAAAATGTGGATCGCAGGATCCAGTTCCCTTGGAATCTACATACATTTCCTGCTCCTGGATAGATATCCACTGCCATGGAACCCAGTGCACCCATTTTAGGATCACTACCTAAAGCCTGTGCCTTAACATCTAGCCACACACAGAGGAAGCTAAGGTATGCCACAGAAAGAGTACGGCGAGGAAGACAGGGCCATGAGGAACCGAGGCACAGCAGGTGTCTGCCTCCATTCCCAGAGCTCCAACCAGTCAACCAGTCATGGGGTAGCTTTCGCTTTCCACTGGCCATCTGAGGCCACAATACTAATTACCAGCAGAGACTGTCTGGGAGGAAAATGTGCCTGGAGAACTTTGTGTGATATTAGAATTGTCAGAAAATGTGCTGGGCATATGCAAGACTTTATCTTGCCAGTGCCCAGCAAAGCTGCTCTGAAAGAGAGACCTAAAAATAAAAACATCTCTCTGCTATCCTGCCTTTCCTCTGGCCAGATCTGCTTATCCAACGTGATCCTAGATCATTCTTTTTCTTTTTGCAAACTAAGGTCATCGGTTCAAAGATCTTATTAACCTCTATCCATGGAGATGGACTTGTCTAATTTTATCTATAAGGAAAATTTAAAAATAGACTAATTCTCTGTGCATGCCATTAAAGACTCAGTCTTCTGGACCTTGCCTGGGACAAAACTCACGTCATTTCCTCATGGACAGTCCCACATCCTGCACAGGATAGCTGTGCCCTGTTCATAAACTCTAGTGCAAACAGAGGATGGAATGCCATAAACTCAGGAGAGACAACATGATGAAATGGCCTTGGCTCAGAGCAACTTGGAATTTAGTATTAGATCTAATAAAACTCCATTTAAATTTAAGAGAAAAGGAGCAGAAACATAGTAGAATAACAAGTTTGTGGTTCAAAGGGTAGTCTTCTAAAGGGGTGGCAATTTAGCAGTGGTTGGTTTCTGTCCAAACTCAATGCCCAAGCCAGGAGAAGCACTCAGTGAACTGGCCTGGTCTAGCAAAGGGTTACATGTTACCTCCACAGCAGTTGCTGTTTGGGAGTACAATTAAAAGGCGCCTTTACACACAGCCAGGCAATTCCATCAGGGGACTACACACAAAGATTAAAGTGTGGTGTGGGCACAGGAGTGATGCGAGAGGCAGCTGAGTGCAGCTTCTGCTCCCAAAGTCGGGTTAGATCAGCCACCATCTCTGTGTGAGCATTGCTGATTGCCAGCCACTCTCTGAGACTCCTCTGTAGCCTTGGGGATGATGGTACAAGCCTGTGGTCAACAGCTCTTAAAGATCTAGGTGGGAAGATCTGAAGTTTTAGGTTAACCAAGGCTGGGTAATGAGTTCAAGGCCAGCCTTAGCTACAGGAGGAGGTCTTTTTAATGGGGGTGGGGAGGGGAGAAAGAAAAAAGAAAGAAAAAACCCAGAAGAAATGAAGAAAGAGAACTAAGAGCTGGGTACAGGTATAGAGGAAGAGTGATTAGCATTACAAGGCTCTAAATTCAATCCCTAGCACTGCTAGAAAAAAAGGATGGAGGGAGAGAGAAATTTATTTCCTTTTTGTCATCTGGCCTCCCTGGCATACAAACACTATGGGTCTACATCTCAGGCCTGGTTCACCGTGGGTCCCTTGGGTGTCAAAATTAGCAGCAGAATCGCTGGTGTTACACTGTGACCTCTGTCTTGTCCAACTGCCATAATTTAGAAGAGACATTTCAAAGTCTGGGTGATGAAGGGGAAAGGACACATTAAAACGCTGATGGTCCTGAAATCCAGCATCTACAATACTCAGAAGCTCGCTCTTCACAGTCTTTGCTTGTTTCCAAACTATGGGTGATCTGGTGATCTGATTCTCTAGATGGCAACCTTGTTTCTCTCATTAAATAGCATTCCAGTCATGTTTAAACCTGAACTTGCCTCTTTCTCCCAACTATCTCCCATGACCTCTCCTCTCTGTCTAGAACATCTGTGTTCAACAGCTCAGAGAAATGCAAAGAACCCCCCCCCCCATCAGAGCTTCCGGCCAGCTTCACAGGGTCCTATCATGGACTCTGTCCTGCTGTGTGTAACCTTCCCAGCCCTGAAGCCTACTTGCCAATGGCAATTAGCCCGGCCTGCCCTGAGTTCTGACACCAAGCTCCATTTAAGATGGATTTCCACCACCGATCTTCTCCCATCTGCCAGTATCCAACTCCTAACCCCCCTCTCTCACTCTTTCTTTTTCTCTCTATACATCTATCTCTTCTCCCTCTCTCCATAATAACAAAGTCTCTTCACACAGGCCCAGTCTAAGTGTCTCCCACCTCACTGCCTCCTACCACCCCCACATGGGGCATCCCACTGCCACACAGGGTACACGTGATATAACGTGACAATGACATGGATGCTGCTGTGCTGTGAAACCCTTCCTCGCCTGTGTGGCCCCACCCAAAGGTGCTCCTATTTATTTATTATGCTACTAAAGCCCAAGGTGGGGGACCCTACCTGAGGATTACTCAGTAGCATCTAGGTTATTAGGCAGGTTGTTGCACCACCATAGTACTTGGTGACTATAGTTATTAATGACATCCCCAAAGTACAAGAGAGGTGAGGATGGTGATTTGAATATGTCAAAAAGAAGCCATGAACTGCTACCTTTAAATGAACAAGTGAAAGTCTTCATGAAGAGAAAAAAAAAAAAAAACCAATTTCCTGAGCTCACTAAGAGCTGTGATCAGTCTCTCACTGTGTCTGACGGACAGGCACTACAGATAGGTATGCACAGCAAGAAGGAGCATACTATTTGGAGTTCAATGCACCATGGTTTTAGACATCCAGCAGAGGTGCTGCAATGGAAGCTCCCAGTGCTAACATATTTGGATGATAATGCAGGCTTCCAGTTACTACACATACTCTTTCCATTTCTCAGTGTTTCAGTAAGACCAAAGCTTAGATAACATACAAGTAAGGCCCCTCCAGAGATGGGTGATTAAGGTCTGAAAGGGACACAGTGCACTGTGGTCCTCACTCCTGATGTTAGACAGCTGAGCATGCAGGTCAGAGGCTGAAAAATAACTAAATGGTTGCTCTCCCAGCTCCCCCTGAGCCTGACTTATCTAAACATATTTGGGCCTGTTGACCCACTGGAACGGAACAGAAGTCTAGACAAAGGCCAAACCCAGGGACTCCAACTTGTCAGGACTGACCACTATCTTTCATGAAAGTAATAGTGAGAAGTGACCATTCTGCAAAGATGGCAGTTAACTTTTCTGTTCATCTTCATGGTATAGTACATAAATTTGGGATTTAAATAGAGGAAGAATTGGGAAGGGGGGCAAGAGGCACAGACATTAAGCAGTCTTGGTCAAAGTGTGATCTGGTTGATGGTTATCTCAGTTCTACTTGCCATGTGGCCCTGGAAGAGTCCTCACCACTGAGGATACGTCCAGTTTCCATAAGCTATTGTTTCTGCTTGGGAGTGGTGGTTATGGTTCTTTGAATAAGAATGGCTTATACATTTGAATGCTCAGTCACCAAGGAGTGGGATTGCTTGAACTAATTATAAGAATTAGGAGGTGTGGCCTTGTTGAAGGAGGTGTGTCACTCAGAGGGGGCTTTGAGGTGTCAGGCCCAAGCCAAGCCCAGTCTCTGCTCCTGCTGCCAGTGGATCAGGATGTAGGTCTTAGCTACTTCCCCAGCATCATGTCTGCCTTCCTGCCACCATGCCCCACTCTATGATAATGGACTAAGCCTCTGAAAGTGTAAACAAGCCCCCAGTTAAATGACTTCATGAGTTGCCTTGGTTATGGTGTCTTCACAGCAATAGAATGGTGACTACGACAGTGGTCACTCCTAGGCTCTCTTGGTCCTGGAAACCATGGTGATTGCAGGTTTAGGATGGTGATGGGAGACATCAATGTGTACTTTTGAAGGCTGGGAATAGGACCTTGAAAAGCCTGCAGTAAGTTGCTTTCATTAATGCTATCTTTATCTCTTCAACTCTAAAAGGGGTGAGATAGGTTAGGCATGCTCCAGTTTTAAAAGGTACTTATTCAATATTAGCTTGCCTGTGTGCAGAGCTGAGCAGGAGTCAGGACCCAAAGCAAACAAGCTAAATAACAGCGAAGGAGAGAGGGTCAGCATGCATCACAATTTTAGTTACTTTGTGAACCCAAATGAGGAGCCAGTTCAGCAAAGGCAGCTTCCAAATGTTTGTCCTAACGGCACTGCAGACGTGCTCTGAAGTCTGGTGGAGTCCTTGACCCTCTCAGGCACTGGAGTCTGGCTTTCCTGTTTGATGCTTGGTAATTTGCACAACCCTGTTCAGTGGACCTTTCTAGCCTAGAACATGCATTTTATCACAGCAGCTCTATAGGTTGTTATGACTATCCACCCAATCAGAGAAGATTTTCAAGATCTTGAGATGCACAGAGGCAGGTGGGCAGCTATTCTCTAGCCTGGGTTCAGAAGCAGTAATGAAGTGTAAGGTTGATCTTCTTTTGATGTAAGACCTTTTCTCCATCATTTCCCTCTTCTTCCTGAAACAATTTGTAAAATGAAATCAAATCTGTCTTAAACATTTGCTATGCTAATTCATCAGTTGAGCTATTTCCCCTTTACTTATGTCAGCCCTGATGGCTTTAACCCTTGCATATCTCAAAACATACCCAAACTGGCAGCTACTTCCACATGCACTGGAACTTCAAATGTTTTTCTGGTATATCTGATCCATCCTAGCATCTTGTCCTGGTCCCTAGAATTGTGAATGTCCTGATCGATGTCTGGTCAGCTGCTACCATAAAAGACTGAATGTAAGTGAGATGAGAAAAGATGACCTGAAAGTCCTACAAAGCCCTCCCAGCCCCTCTTTAGAAGAAGAAATCTTTGTCTTATTGTCATATAGCCTAGCATGCTGTCTCAAGGATCTTCTAGGTCTATCACCTGCAGTGACAATTGCACAGGCTGTACTAGAAGAAGATGAGCTAGGAGTTTTACTCTTGAGCTAATTCTACTGACATCTAGGCAGAAAAAACAATGTTGTGCTTCAATGTGTTTGTTCTTCCATAATCCAGAATCATTTTATCTCTTTAGCATGATTGTATCGCATGGGCACTTTTAGCACCAGAAAAAATTCTGAATGGATCAAAAATACATTTTTCCATCTGATTTACAATTACTATCTTTTTCATATTACTTCTTCTTGTGAAGTTCTTTTTTTGTGTCATTAAAGTAGATTTCAACTTGTTCAGCCATGTCTTGAATAGTCCCACTAAAAACCATAGTGACACTAACATGTTGTGAGATATTAAAAAGTAGATAGGCCCTTTAGAAGTGATTAGACCTCAAAACTAAGTAGATCCATTTATGAGTTAATGGATTGATGGATTAATAAGTTATCTCAATAGCAAGTCTTTGATAGAAAAAAATGGCACCTTGAATCTCTCTCTTGAACTTGGTCCCTTTGTCATGCAATGACCTAGGCCATAGGGGGACTCAGTCTAGCAAGCTCCTTGTCAGATTCAGTTCCTGTACAGTGATCTCAACTTGGAACCTCCTGGTCTTCATATAGTAAGCCTAATAAGCCCTTATAAGTTAGTCAATCTAAGCCATTCTATTATAGTAGCAGAAAATATGCCTCACATAAGGCTTCTTAGAAAATATCTCTAAGGTGCTGACAGGTTCTCTCCATGCTGACTGGTTTACTCCTTTTGGTGCCTCAATATAGACAAAGTGAGCTTGATCTATGAACATATCCATTTAGTGAAATGTGAATTTTCCTTCTCAAAAGTGGCTTTGCCATGGACACCATAACTCTGTACAAGCCAGCACTATGCACTTACCCCAGCCTCTGAGAAGACAGTGGTTCAATTTAAGGGGCCCCAAATTAGAATGTTGGACTCTCAGAACTCTTGTCCTGACCTGAGAGCACAGTATAAATTCCAGCACAGTGTCCTTTGTGCTAAATTTTATCTTGAGCCAAATGAAAGCCACACACGAAAGGTGTAGGTGAAATATGGTAACACACATCAAAGTGCCTTGATTATCACCTGGGCCTCATCATTGCCATGGGCCTAATCATTGCCATGGAGGTGTACAGCTGCTTGAACACACCCCAAATACTCTTGCCCCCTGATGCCTAGGACACTAGACTCCTAGAGCTGGAAAATGAAACAGCAGCCTTCCTACCTTCCCCAGAACTCAGCTAAAAGAACTAGAGCATGAAGCAAAAACAAACAAATAAACAAAAAGGCACCCAAGTGATTCAACCACAAATGGGCATACATGGTTCTTGGTGACTAGCAAAGAGCCATACTGTTTCTATAGTGATGATGGCTTATGGTCTTTTTTGCAAACTTTTAGCAGATGTTCAATATTCATGATGAAACTGTTTCTAATTACCAAAGCCTTAAAACACATTTGTATTCTGAAGCACCAGTGACACACAAGAGCTAATGGAATGGTTTCTCCCAACAGAAAACACCATATAGAATAGAAATATAAAAATATGGTTAAAGCAAGCAAAGCATTATCATGCATAAAATTTACAGCATGCTGCAGTGTAGCTTTTGCAAACTTGCTTAAATATGATCCTTCAGAAAACTTATTTTAATGGATAGAACATCAACGTAGTACTCAGTTTAAGAAAGCATTTAATTGCCTCCTGTGGTGGAAAAATCCTTCCTGTCTCACTTCTAAATCTCAGGCAACTGAATCAAATTAAATTGTGTTCATCGGCGTGTGAACAGGATAATCAGGGGTCAGAAAACCTGTCATTTTAAGAATGGCTAAAAGCTCTTGATATATTCAATTGTTCTTCCCATCTTTGAAAGACTATTATATAAATATTAGAACAGAGAAACTTCCATTGACTGAGGTATCTGAGTTCCCAACCTACTGAAATGTATGGAGATAAAAGTTCAATGGCTTAGGTTAACAGCTTGGATTTCTGTACATTGTTAAATTCTCATGGGATCTTCTGTCTTTCTCCTCTAGTACCACTCCAGACAGGGACAAATGTTGTTGAAGCTACAGAACAGTTGATCTGTCTGATAAGTTTCACTCATTCCTAACACTTTCACTGATTTATTTAGAAAGAGACATCTGGTCAACCTCACATCCACTAAGGGAACAGACTTCTAAATTCAATCACCATTGTCACTTTTCTCCTACACTGAAATAACTGAACTGTCATTAGTACAAGGTCCACATAAACCTGGAATCTTCAATATTGGTCTGGAACCTCTAACTTCACAAGTCTAAAAGGGGAAATCACCAAATACTTTCACCTCTTAATGTTCTTATTTCAACTTTTGGCTTATTTATTTATTTATTTGGCAAGCATACTCTCAGTTGTGGGGATAAACCAAGTGCAATAGGAACATACGTTGTTAACACCTGCAGTAGTTAGTCCCACTCAGCACAGGAACAACTAAGCAAGTGTTGCTGAAAACAAACGTGAGGTGCTGTATCAAATAAGGACTAAGGCAGTGTCAAAACATGGGCAAGATAAATATGGATTTCGGGACAGGCTCCAGGTTTATTCTCCATGTAACTTAAAGTTGGAGATTTGAAAGACCTTTCTGAAAAACAGAACGTCTTGAGCATTTGACTATTCTCTCTGTTTATTTATTAGAGGATGCTTACATGTGCCATCATATGCATGTTGAAGTCAGAGGACAACTTTCAGAAATTGGTTCTCTACTTTATCATGTGAGCCCCAGGAATCAAACCCAGGGTAATGAGTTTGGTGGCAATTACCCTTATCTACTGACCTATCTAACTAAGCTAGCTACCTCTCCATTTCTAAGCACTGTTATTTAGATGCCTAAACTTGAAAAACAGAACCAGTTGGCCTCTATGATCTCATATTACCAAAATCTTTCAGTGCCCAAAACATCATTTAAAATTATATTCTTAAAGTATGTAATAGTGGATACATTAAAATGCAAAAATAATATGTAAAATAATGGCTGGACCATGGTTCTGTCTTTGTTTTTCAATATTCTATTTTTTTTTTTTTACTATATCATGCCTCCCCAAATGGAAATAAAAGAAAATGCAAGCCGTTCAATGTCTCTGCTTTTTTTTTAAATGTGTATTTCTATATGCCTGGATGCATATGTTTACCATAGGTATGTGGGTACATATGAGTCCAGGAAAGGGCATTGGATGCCCCGGAACTTGAGTTACAGGTGGTTGTAAACTACCTAATGTATGTGCTAAAAAGAAAACTTGGATCCTCTGCAAGACCAGGAAATTCTCTTAGGCACTGAGTCATCATCTCTCAGACTCCATGGATAGTACCTTTTAAGAAGCAAAGCACATTATAATTTGCCTGGATTAAGTTGTAAATCATTGAGTCAATTTTTGCCAAATAAATTGGGCAACATCACAGCACTGAAGACTTTAAACTAGAATTTCAATTTGTCAAATTAAAAAACATATCAGAAAGACTCCTTTAAAACAAACAGATAATGTAAAAGAATTAATTAAATATTAATTTAAATTAATAAATAAAAATAATTAAGAATTAATTAAATATGTGTAAAATGTGTAAGGCCCTGAATTTGATCCTAAACAAAAACAGAAGGCAGGCATAAAGAGGAAGTAAAGGAGGAGACAGAGATGGAGGAAGAATGGGAGGAACAGAGAGAGGGGCAGAGAGGGAAGAGCAGAGAAAAGAGTGCATTTGTAAGTTAAGATAACTTCACCAAATTACAAAATTTACAAACTAAAACCTGTTGTTGAACAATGGTCATAAACCGATTGAAATCAAAGTTGTATAATCTTTATGAAATGGTGCCAATTTGCAGCACAGACTTGTAGAATACTTGTGTATTATTTAGGTCCAATACCAATGAAATAACTTGAAATGAATATTAAGACTTGAGTACACAATCATGCCAATATAACTAATAGTAAATAACAGGGACAAGTGGATGAA
Organism: Sigmodon hispidus; assembly: GCA_004025045.1. Classification (NCBI taxonomy): domain Eukaryota; kingdom Metazoa; phylum Chordata; class Mammalia; order Rodentia; family Cricetidae; genus Sigmodon; species Sigmodon hispidus. Next base: position 30,834 of record PVIH01010401.1, on the reverse strand, counting down.
GCTGTGAGGCATTTAAACCACAATACTCTGAGGAACTAAATTAGTAAATGTGCTTTTTTTTTCTTTTATTATGGAGCTTGATGTTACTTAAGCTATCCCTGAATACTTGGGCTCAAGAGATTGTTCTGCCTCAGTCTCTCAGGAGCCAGAACTAAAGCCACACACCGTCCTTAAGATCTTTGAGAATTTTCCTATGAATATTACGTACTTTAAACAATCTTAAAACCCATTTATAACAGAGTGCACTCACACATTTTAGTTCTTCCCCATCACAGACAGATATGTTTTACACACAGGCCTAGCAATTGGAGGGAAAATGACATCATAAGCAGGGTGAAAGCACAGTAAAGAGTGTAGTGATGATGCAAGTGGCCACTGGCCACAACCAGATCTGTGGTAACAATAGGAAAATAGAAGCAGACAAAGTGCACAAAACACAGACCTTTCTGTGGCTGGAAGTGTTCTCTCCTCACTAGAATGTAGACAGATGCCAATTAGAAGCCTGAAATTTTACTTGATGTATTGGGTGCTATGAAAACAGCCTTATAATATCACAGAGAAACATATTATGGGGAAGGAACGCTGCTGAGGCAACACTGGTAAAGCCAACTGAGAAGGGTCACACAGCATATTGACTTCTTTTTCATAACTTGTTGTTTCCAGTAATGATTAAGTAGATGTTATCATTCAAATCTTGTACAGAGCAATTATAAATTTGAGTAATTACAACATTTATATATTATAACATATATAATACATATATATAACTGGGGTGATATATGTGACTGAAAAAAATTAAGGGGACTTTTGACTTTTGAAAGAATATAACTGTAAGATTCATGTCCACAAACTCTTTGCATAAGGATATGCCAAGCTTGAGTGGCGGTACAGAAATAAATCTAGCACAAAGTCACAGTTTTACTGGCTTGAAGAGTAGCTGAGGACATATTTAAGAAGCATTGGCATCACAGAAATTACAGGAGAAAATAATGAGAGAGATGGAAGGCACAGGGAAGATGCACCACGTTCTACAATCAACCTTTGGCTTACATCTTTCGCTAGGCCTTGAACTATGTGTGCAAACAGGAAGGATCCCCACAGAAAACAACCCCTGGAAGGCTGCTGAAAAACTCTTAAGACTGCAGCTGCCCACAAAAGAAAAGACAGACTGGAGACTGCATTGCACTGGCCAAGTACACTGTCTGCTAGGATTAAGAGTAACTCTCTTTAAAGGAAAACAACAGAATTCAGAGTCTATATATAATCTCCAATATGTTGAATACACACTAACAAGTTATTGGCCATGCAGTCAAAAGTAAATAAAACAAAAGCAAATTGGAAACTATGATCATGAGAAAATATGACCCAGATGTTAGAACGAGTAGATAGGGCATCCACCCATTAAAAATACATGTAAAGAAAAGAGAAACAGAAATAAAAATTATTTTATAAGAGCAATGGGAAGTTTATCTTGTTTTTTATTTGTTTCTTGATTTGGTTGTTAAGAATAGTCCTGAGATAAGGTCTCCCTGAGTAGTAACCTAAGCTAGCATGGAATTCCCCAACCCCTACTTCTGTCTCGAAAATGCTGGGATTACAGGTGTGTATGCCACCATGCCCAACTCCAAATGAAAACTTTTAAATTAAAAAGCAGAACTTCAGAGGTGAAAATCTACCTGAAATACAATCACAGCTCATGTGGCTTTTCCAAGTGAAAAAGTAAATGTAGAAGCCCTGGTCCAGGGATACTAGCTCACCAGGTTCAGAAGGCTAGAATCTGTGGGTACTAGTCTTGACACTTCACAGGACTACCAGAAATTGTTAGCAAGAAGAAATCTATACTGCCAACATGTGACCTCCACCTCTGCCACTATGGTCCTTGTTCCAATTCCCACTTATGTCAGCCATCACTGACTGCAAGGTCATTTTGTCATAGTTATGCTGTGCCTTGTAAACTATCTGATATAACATAAAACAAATACTTCAAAGAAAAATGGCTGAGTCAGTCACTCAAAGCTCTAGTGAGCTTCATAGCCATTGTCATTGTCGCACATGAGACTCCATATAGCCATCCCTATGCTTCTGCCTCCCCTTGCTGTCCTAAACCTAATTTTTTTCTTCCAGAACATGGTACCATTCACCACTAGACATGAGTCTGAATCTGCTTGAACCTTGGGTCACTTTTCTTTTTACATGAAGTAAACAGTCAGGTGCACAACCGCATAGCCTGGGAGGGTTTTTCAAGTCACATCTTTCAAAATCATGCTGAACTGAAGCATCTAACTTAAGCTTGGGTTCTTTCTTCTTTCTACACAGGATACCATACACAGTGTTAACAGAAAACGGTGTTTGTACCATCCTGGCGGATACCGTGAGAGTGTGAAGTAAAACTGCATCCCTCAGACTGCAATGATGAGCCTTTGGACATGATAGCCTATAGTTACTAAGTGTGAACCACTTCAGGAAGGGCCCTATCCCGGGCAAGGCCCTTCTGGTCACTGCAGCAGACCTCAGGCTCTGACAGAAGCTTTCAGAAGGTGTCCCTGAGCATTCTCTGTATCAGGACAGCTGCTCCTCCCTGAAGAGCAGACCACAGTGACATCATGAAAAAGATGAAAGCAATATGGATGGGGTGTTTCAAACCAGCAGACAAAAAACCTCACATGTAAACAGATTAAGCGTGGAGAACTAAGGTAACGGAAACTCTTTAGCAAGGGAAATGTAAGTGTGGGTTCATATACGAATATGGATGAATAAATAAATTATCATTAATTGTATAAGAATAATATCAGCTTAATTATGTGGAACCCTGACAGATACCAGGTTAAAAAAAAAAAAAAAACAGGACAACTTGTTAATGACTAGCTGATTGATCTATTTGAAATCTCAAGTTATAATAAAACATCTTTTTACAAAGTTGTTGCCAGGAATGGTGGTACATGCTTGTTATACCAGCATACAGGAAAACCGTCAAGAGGTTCATGAGATCAAGGCCAACCTGAGCTATGCAGAGAGATAATCTATTTCAAACAAAAATAGCTAATGATAGATAGATAGATAGATAGATAGATATTTTAAGTTTTTTAAAATAAAAGGCCAATTCAGAATTATATTTTGAGACATGTGGATCTATCATTTAGGTCACCTGTAATGTCAGGCTGCTTTTATACATATGATATGAAAAAATATTAGAATTATGTCAATAAGTAGAAGATATTCAAGACTTTGAACAATAAGTGTAACATAACTGACACTTAAACATATGAATAATATGTATAATACATTCATAAACTAGTTGTCAAATGTATCCCGAAGAAAGAAATATAAAAGAAAACCATTCAGCCAGGAAACACCTTCCTAGAGAAGCATGTATTTTTATGTTCAGAGCATGTGTAAGGGTTTTCATTGCTATAGTGTCTTACCAGCAAAAATATAAATAAAAAGTTTTTAAAAATAAAGAACAATAACCCAGGCTGGGGATAAGCTTGGAGGTGGAGTGCTTGCTTGACATCAGCAAAGCACAAACTATTTTTTTTTTAATCTTAACTGGCACAATAGCATGGGTCTATGGTCCTGAATACACATAAGACTTGAGGGTCTCAGATTTGAGCTCAAGACTACTCTGAACAACATAATAAGAACTCCATCTCAGAGAGAGAGAGAGAGAGTGTGTGTATTTATGTATCTGCCAACAAACTGGTTACATAAGGTATGGTAGAGTTATTCAATGAGTAAGTTGCTTAGAAGAACAATTGTAGACTGCATGTACCACCATAAACAGGATAGAGAAGCCAAATGTGCTAGAGAATAAACTTAGGACTTGATACTTATGATATTTATTTAAAAACATTAATAAAAATATGTGGGAAGGAGTGGGTGGACCACAAGGCTGGAAGTGTGAGGACCTGAGTGTGTTATGTGGGGCAGGGGTGGAGGTGGGGGTGGAAATGGTTTCTGCTGACAAAATAAACTTTTCACTCACTGTCCTTACATCATGAGGGTTCTGCAGGTTGCAGGTGCTGGCCTCTGATGCATCCTGCTGACCTTTGGGTTTGTTGGAGATGACAATGAAGTCAGTGTGAAGGGTACTATAGAAAGGACCCTGGGTAAAAGCAGAGAAAGCTCAGATGATGAAGTTGAGCAGAGAAAGCGGATGATGAAGTTGTGCAGAGAGAGGAAGCAGCCAATTGGCTGGATGGGTTAAACACGCCACCAGTGAGGGCAAACCTGAAAAGCGTTCCTGCCAAAATGACGTTAACAGGATGATAAAACTTACCAACAACACTTGGGAGAAAAATAAAGTTCTTTCCTAAAAGAATTGATTTCAAACGCTTCTGATGCTTTAGACAAGATAAGACTCAGCCCACTAACTGATGAAAATGTACTTTGTGGAAATAAAAAGTTAACAGTCAAGATTAAGCGTGATAAAGAGAAAAACCTGCGACATGTCACAGTCACTGGTGTAAAAGCAACCAGAGAGGAGTTGGAAAAAAAATAATAAACTCTCAGTACCATAGCTAAATCTGGAATGAGTGAGTTTTTCAACAAAATGGCAGAGGTTTGAGTTGGTCTGTCAACTTCTGAGCTCACTGCCCAGTTTGGTGTTGTTTTGGTTTTATGGGTTTTGTTTTCTTCCTTGTTTTTTGTTTTTTGAGACAATGATTCTCTATGTAACGCTGGCTGTCCTGGAACCATCTATGTGTGCAGCAGCAAGACTGAGACTGTCGAGGACCCTATGGCTGAAGACCAAGAAGGAAAGAAGAAGACAAGGAATTTGATGATGAACTGCAGCAGAGGAGGAGGAAGGAAAGAAGCCAGAAACTAAGAAAGCTGAAAAAACTGAAGGATTGCGAATTTAAGAGTTTGGGAATTATGCCAAACCAACGTGGCAGAGAAAATCCAAATAGAAGAAGATGACAAAGCTTTCTGCAAATCATTTTCAAAGGAAACTGATGACCTCATGGATTATATCCACTTTACTGCGGAAGGGCAAGTTACCTTCAAATAAATTTTATTTGTGCCCACATCTGCAACTTGTGTTCTGTTTGATGACTACGGATCTAAGAAAAATGATTATATTAAGCTCTATGTGTGTTGAGTATTCGCCAAGATGAATTTTATAATATAAGACCCAAGTATCTTAAGTATATCAAAGGTGTGGATTCAGATGTTTCCTCTCAATGTTTCCTGAGACTCTTTAGCAACATAAACTGTTTAAGATGATAAGAAAAAAGATTGTCCATAAAACTCTAGACATAATCAAGAAGATTGCTGATGAGAAGTACAATGATACTTTCTGGAAAGAGTTCAGCACCAGTATCAAGCTTGGTGTGACTGAAGAACACTAAACCCAGACACAGCTTGCTACACTTCTTAGGAGCTGGCCCTCTCACCATCCAGCTGACATTAGAAGTTTAGACCAGTGCGTAGAAAGAACAAAGGAAAACCAGAATAGTATCTACTTTATGGCTGGGTCAAGAAGAAAAGAGTGGCATCGTCTCCATTTCTTGAGAGACTTCTGAAAAAGGGTTATAAAGTATTTACCTCACAGAGCCAATAGATAAATACTGCATTCAGGCTCTTCCTGAATTTGATGGGGAAGGTTCCAGAATGTTTCCAAAGAAAGGATGGAGTGTGATAAAAGTGAGAAAACTAAAGAAAATCAGGAAGCAACAGAGCAGGAATTTGAGTCTCTACTCAACCGGATAAGGGCTGGAGAACAAGACTGAAAAGGCTGTGGTATCAGAGGGTCCACCAGTGCTTGTGAGGCCAGTGTAGATGGTCGGTAATATGGAAAGGATTATGAAGATGCAAGAATACCACAGACAAGAACATCTCTACAACTTACTTTGCCAGTCCAAAGAAAACATTTGAAATAAAGCTCAGGAGACCTGCTTAGGCGGATGAGGGAAGATGAGGGCCACAAGACTGTCTTGGATCCTGCTGTGGTTTTGTTTGAAATAGCAAAGACAGAATAGAAAGAATGTTCTGCCTCAGTTTAAACACTGACCCTAAAGATCCTGAAAATATAGCAGAAGACATGGGAGAACACAGAGCAAGTCAAAGAGGAAGAAGTGGATGCAGGCACAGAATAGGAAACAGCAGAAAAGATGAATTGTACGTTATATTCTCACCTTGGATCCTGTGTGAAGAAAAATGTAGAAATTCTTTTTTCCCTTCTTTATTTTGTATTTATCAAGAAAAACAGTAAAATGAACTTAAAATGCTGATAAGTTAACAATAACTATAAAGAATATAAAAATCATAAGCATGACTTATCAAGGGTGATAATGCAAATAAGATTGCTACACATATATTTACTTTGTGTTCAGCTTTCCCTCTGAATTTTCTATCCCCATATATCTTTATTCAAGGTCCCTTCCCCCTCCCGCCACATCAAGTCATTTTTTCTTCTCCACAACTCCCCATCCCCTCCCTGGGCAGGCTGCAGACAGTCCTATGGTCCCACTGACCCAATAATGCTTGGATCAGTCTCCACGCCTGGCAAATCCAGTTTTCTCCCACCTCCCTCAAGAGTGAGTCAGGTGTTCCTATAGTTGGAGTGGGAAATGTAGAATTTCAAAGTCATTTCTTTTGAGAAAGATTTGTTTTGGATGCTCCCCATGCATCCTTTTCTCCTGTAGTAATAAGTTTCTGGCCTGGACTAGCCCCAAGATCCAGAGTAGCAATCCCGAATAATCACATAAACTCTTATATTAATTACATTCTGTTCAGCCCATCACTCAGGTTTATTGCTAGCTAACTCCCGCATCTTAACCCATTTCTATTAATCTATATTTGTGCCACCTGGCTCATGACATACGTAAGTTCCTTTACATCATCCTCTCTTGGCAGCAGCTCACAGCATCTCTCTTTGACTCTGCCTTCCTTCCCCTTTATCTATGCTCAGATTTCTGCTGCTTCTAAGATGCCTTGCCATAGGACAAAACAGTTCCTTTATTATCCAATGAAAATTTACAGCATACAGAAAGAAATCTCACATCACTCCCCTGCACTATAAAATGTTTGGATTATGGGTCACAGAAAGAAGTGGAGTTTTTAGTTCAGTTTTTAAAAACATTTCGTATTTCTTATAAATGTAAATTTGTACTATTTAACTGACTATTGATGTAAAATCTTGTCATTTGTATAAAAATAAAGATACTGAATTTAAAAAATATTTGTGGGAAGAAAATGTTTCAAAATATTAACAGTAGTTATACTTCTTGAGAATTTCGTCTTCTTATTTGTATATTTTATGTAGCTTTCAAGGTATTCATAACAGATATTTATACTTTAAGACATAAATATAGACAGATTTATTTGTAGCGAAGTTGTTTAAAGCACTTATAGCCTTTTAGACAGTTTCCTGTGGCAGAGTAATTTAAAAAAGAAAGTTGTTTGGTATACACTTATTTATAAGTAGAAAATATACAATATACTGACAGACAGAGCTATGTAAAGAAGGTGACAGTCTCACATCCCATCAATGAGCATGTCTAAGACCGTAAAACATCAGGGATGGGGAAAAAAGTTGGCATAAAAAATGTGTATTGTCTTCTCCAAAAATCTTCCTAACCCTAGCCCTTCTCAAGCTCTCCAGAACAATGTGTCTTTATTTTTGTTTAACCCACACTCTCAGTTGTCTTGGGAAAATATACAAGAAACAGTTCAGTTCTGTGTCATGCACTTGATTTTGTCCCATTGTGCAGTACAAGCCAGAAACCATGGCTCCTGAATTCTACCTAATGAGTGTGAAGTTACCTCTTACAGAGATGTTAGATGCTGCTGGGTTTTCTGTCCTTGCGAAGATAATACATACTTATATAAATATAGACAATAAAGAGACCCAAAAGTGAAGGAGAAATTAACTTATAGTTTTACCTCCATTCAAAGAGCTCTCTCTCTCCCTCTTCCCCCACAATGTAACCCAGGCTGAGAGTTCTGCCCCTACCACACAGGTACTGAGGTTACAGGTATGTGCTGCCATGAACAGTAGAAAACTACTGTTGAATTTCGAGATGTGTCATTCCAGTGGATTTTCTAGAGCCATTTGAGATTCACTCATATTGTACATGTATCATCATTACAGAATTTCTCAAATTCTAGCTTATTTTAAAACATGTACTAAGGTATAGCCAGTGTCCCTCAGTGGTAGACAACCGCTTGACATATACAAGGCCCTGGGTTTGACTGCCAGCAAAGAAAGGAAGTGGTGAGCTATGTCACTATAGTGATGTAAGAGATGGGTGGTACAAAAAAAAAAAAAAAGAAAAAGAAAAAGGGAGGGAGGTGAAGCAGCTAAAAAGTAAAGAGGAATCCATCAAATGTTCATCAAATTTTTCTCATGCTGCGTGCATGCATGATGCACACAATTACTTCTTGCAACATCTTGGCACATTAAAATTTTTATCTGGGTTTTAGACTATTCCACCAGTGTACACAAATAATATGTTATTTTTATATTATCTTTAGATATTTGTGCAGCTTGTGTTTGTCATGAGTAATACAAGATCTCATCTGATTATCATGATAATTAACTATTGGAAAACACACAGACCCCAATTTTAGCTCCATCTCTGACATTGTAGCTGGGCATTATAGTGAATCCAGTGATCCTTGACCTCTAAGCGTTCATACATTCAGTGAAGCATCATTTATCTGGGTGGCATATGATGATGTTCAAACCAACATATACAGGCATGAGAATACTAAGTAACACCTATGAAATGCTTAATATGTGCCATGCATTCTTCTAAGGTTCACCTTGCACTGCCTCCCATAATTCCCATCGTGCTCTATCTTACACATGAGGAAATTATCTTTCAGAGGCATGATGATCATCCCTATCAGTACATGAGACCAAAAGGCCTCGGTATGATGGACATTCTTGGCACCCACACCCTGACCCTTGGTCCCCGCTATGAAAGCTATCTACAGTATACAGCAGCAACACCATCAAATTTTATGAGTCCCAAATCCAGAATGCTAAACTAAGATTGACTCTGTGGAACCAGCTAGGATGGATCATAAGGAAGGAGTGCTAAAGGCACAGAATCAGACATTATGTCCAGAAATCAACATCCAACTAAGTTCTGTTCTGCCTGTGGATGTTATAATGATCCCATTTATATTCTTGCCATGGGAACCTACTGGTAGGAACCCACCAGAATATGTTTTCTGTAGATGGAGACAATGATTCTATGGAAGGTGACTGCACAATCAGATCAATATTCATTTAAACCATTTCCCAACAATAGGTCCTAGAGGGTTGAAGCATCCTGAATAAGAAAGATGGTTCAGAACATAGGACATGAAGAGTAGGTATGAGAAGCCTGGAAAGTGGAAGGCAGAGATCTGGTTCTCAAGGTGGTGGGATCTGGAAGCATTTGGAACTCCTACATTACTGTCATGGTCAAAGTTTTTCCCATTCCCGTCTTTCTCCATGACTCAATGCTCACCCCCAAATGAGGATCTACATCCGAGTTGCCTTATCTACTTGGGTCTACTGCTTTCACTGGGTCATTCTCCGTATATGCGATTACTGTCTTCCAGAAAATGTGTGATCAACCTTGTCTTGATTACACTCCAATTAGGTAAGAAAGGTAAGCTGTCATCATGAAGGGTTACCCTGGTCCTCAGGGCTAATTTATGTGTTCCTAACCCTGGGTTCAAGTTCCCCCCCGTCACTGCCCCATCTTGGTGTACACATCCTGGATGCCCCTGGGTTCAAGTTCCCCCCCGTCACTGCCCCATCTTGGTGTACACATCCTGGATGCCCCTGGGTTCAAGTTCCCCCCCGTCACTGCCCCATCTTGGTGTACACATCCTGGATGCTTAATTTCCCACTGCTTCATTTTTCTCTCTGAAAATAAAGTCATTGCCATGCCTGGCTCACAGAGCTACTGTTTGAGTTGAATGATTTCTTACACATAACAGTTTATGTTCATGGAGCTATTTATTATCACTAGCCTACTAATTTATTTACAGGGATGGACAGGGGTTCAGACAAATTCAAGATAAATAGAAAATTTGTGGTAGTTTGAGTATGGCCCCCTTAGTTCGCTTAGTTAAAATGCTTGGTCTTCAATTAGTGGAACTGTTTAAGAAGGATTAAGAGGTGTGGCCTTGCTAGAGGATGTCTGCTATTAGGATTTGGATTTGAGATTTCAAAAATTCTTGATATTCCCAGTTAACTCCTCTTACTTATGTACATGCTCTTGATATAGTTCTCTCTCTCTCTCCCTCTCTCCCTCCCTCCCTCTCTCCCTCCCTCTCTCCCTCTCTCTCTCTCTCTCTGCGCCTCACAATTCTTGTCTCAACACATAAGCACTCAGACACTGCTACAGTTCCGTGCCATGCCTACTGCCATGATCTCTGCCATGAGGGTGACCTATGAAGCAATCCACCAGTTAAATACTTTCTGTTAGGAGTTGCTTTGGCCAGAGTGTTTTGTCCCAGCAATTGAAAAGTGACTAAGACATAATTTCACTTTCACTGTCAAACTCAGCCCATGTTGTTCCACATAATTACAGGATCAGGTATTTGGGGTACCAAACTTGCCATTTGTTTACAATTTAGCTGGCCCACTGCCTAGAATGCTGAAGGAAGGCCAGAACCCAAATCAGAACCACACCCCTCAAAAGGATATAATTTTGCCTCAATTTATTTATCATAGAGTTATAGAAATTACCAGAAAACAAAGTAAACTAGGAGCTAGGAGGATGAATCTGTCACATCTAGGTTCAGATCTCCAGCACTTGTAATCCTAGCCCTGAGAAGATAGACACAGTGGGATCTTTGGACTCCCTGGGCAGCCTGTCTAGTCCAACAGTTCAGTGAAGGAACAATTCTCAAAAGATAAGGTAGGGAGTGGTTGAGAAAGACACCCAACTTTGACCTCTACCTTCTACATGCACACTCATGACCAGATGCGCCTGTACATCAAGTGCACCTGTCTACACATATGCACACAGCACACAAATATTTGCATACAATAAAAATTAAAGACAATATAAAGTAAATGTATCCTGTAAGCAACATAATTATTACATTCCTTGAGCTGAAACCACGGGCTAATAAAAGCTGCACTGTATGAAGGTTAATCTGGTATGTTGCAGAATATTTCTTTACATTATGTGTCACTGTGGTTGGTTTAATAAAGAGATGAATGGCCAAAAGTTAGGCAGGAGAAAATAAGTGGTATTTCTGAGGAAAAAGGTAACTCTGATAAGAAGAAAGGTGAGGAGATACTGAAGAAGTCAGATATACAGTACAGAGTAGAGGTAACTGAGCCACATGGAAGAATGTAGATTAATAAAAGCAGAACTAGTGAGACAAGCCTAAGCTAATGGCTAAGCTTTTATAATTAATAATAACTCTCCTTATCATTATTTTGGGGATGGTGATGCAAACATATTCTGATAAGAAAGTCTGATTCAGGGTCAGAAGCTATAGGCTCAAGGTTTCTTGGAGATCTGTCCCTTAAAGGAGCAGACCACCTTAGTTAGGCTGAAGGATCACTTCATTGTACATGAAGAAAACCACAAAGACTGATGTAATCTCCAAAGCAGCTGAACTTGAGAGCCACCAAGTAGGCAAAAGGTACTCAAGGTATAATTCCTTCAGATACAGCAAAGAATCCTGAGGTGCAGGCCAGGGACTGGAAAACTGTGGCCATTCAGAAACCATGTCAGAAACCTTTCAAGCATGTGAAGGATGTAGGCATTCTGGTGGTTGATAAGTTAGCCAGCTCAGAGGAAAAGGACAAACGCATTGCTTTGGGGCTGGAAACCACTTGATTGTTAACTCAGCTGCATTCTCATCTATCCACTGTGTACAAATCTCCCCACTGACTTTTCTACACTGGAACATCTAGCAACACCTTCAGAACTGTTAAGGCCATCCCAAACACATTTAACTCCAAAGCCTTTCTCCTCTTTCCAGCATAAGAAGCGCACAGACACAATCAACCCAAGCCTGAGGGGTGATCTGACAGGACAGCAGAAGAAAGCTGGCTATGGCAGTGACACAGCTCAAACTGTGAGGTAGCCAAGAGCAGGACAATGACAGGACAATGGGTCAGGAGACATGCCAAGATAGTAATGCAGCTGTTTTCACAAAGCACCAACAGTGATTTGGGGTGTTATTCATCCTATTTGTCTTGGTTTAAAAATCCTAAAATAAGTAAGTATTAAAGTTCACATAGTTTTCCAACTGGAAAGCAGCCCCAGAAGCGGGGACATGGGCAGGGTGGGTTCTGTTATGAGGCCTTTCTGGAATTGTTTTCTTTCATATCTTTAAAGACTTTGGTTAACACTCAGGAAATTTTTAATTTGAAAAGGACTGGCAAGATGGTCTGATAAAAGTTATTTCAATCTACAGCTGAGAAAGCAAAGTGAATTTCCTCCTCATTTAATTAAACAGACCCAGCCCTCCAGTCATAATTCCTGCCTCTAAAAAGATTACTCCTTCAGAAGAAAACCTGTGTTGCTGCAGAAAAATAAAACTACAGAAAATACAAAGTCTCCTCACTGCTGAGTGGGTCCTGAAAGGAATAACATACATGTCTATGAGAAAATAAGTACATGAAGGTTTGGAGAAGCATTATTGGCACTGGCTAAATGAATGGAAACATCCTCAACTAAGGAATGTATGTAAACACAAAGTTCTGTATATCCATACAGCGGAATATTATCTGGCCATAAAAAGAACAAAGCAATGATTCATATTGTTATATGAATGTATCTTTAATAAAACACTATGCAGAGTGAATGAAGTCACTCAAAATAACTACATTCTTTATGAGTATATTTGTATAAAATAGGAAATCTGTAGAGACAAAAGTAGCTTTGTGGTTGCTAGGGCTGGGGGAGATTTGGGGGAAAGAAGGTGACGGTAAAGGGTTTCTTCTTCAGGATAATGAAAATATGCTATTTATTGCAATGGTGGAAGCTGCTGGAAATAAATCCATCAGCAGGCAGTGTACTTCCGTTCTGAGCAGAGTGTACTGGGCAAAGACAATCAGCTGTGTAGCTCACAGCTCCACACAGGGCATCTGCTATGTTGTTGCTCCTGCTGTGCTGTGTTCAATTATAGTATCTAGGCACAGGGACTCCTGCTTTCTCTCCCTCAGGACGGTAAATTCTTCAGAGCTATTTCCACTGATGGAATAGCTTAAATGGCTGTCTGTGTGTTCCATCTCACAAGAGGAGCCAGTCCTGCTTGGTGAAGATTGTCTTGAGCTTCAACAAACAATGTGTCCATGATGTAAGAAATAAATCTGTCTTGACAGGTTTGAGCAACTACTTAGGTGCCTGGTGATGGAAACTCATAGAGCAAGTTGCAGGGATGTTGTTATTGCAGCCACTGACCTAATACCAGAACCTGCAAGAAGCCACAGAAGTTCACAGGTCATCACACAGTGCTCTGCACAAGATGGTCAGCTCCTACCCAGAAACATGAAGAGCAGCAGGTGGGGAGCAACACTGTCCTTTTACAATCTGATGGCACCAATTAACACTTGCACCAAATACATCACTGGCCATCATGCCCCCCCACTACCTCCATCCCCCACTCTTTCCATTCCCCACCCTTGCTCCAAGCACCATTGAATAACAAGGAACAGCTCATTGTGTTTAAAGTTTAGCAGTAAATGAGAGTTTTACTCTGGAGATGGGACTCAAATCATTCCAGAAAACTTTAACTGCTCTTGGGCTGTGATCAGATCCACCGGCTAACAGGAGCACAAATACAAGGAACAGCCATCAACTCCCAGCTCACCTTTGGCCAATAGCTCCAGATCACACACACCCTGCTTTCAGATAGGATTTTTAAACAGGAAACTAGGCATGTGTACAATGTCAAATGCCCCTGTCAGCAACACAGACAAAAGCCAAATGATCACCTCTCTAGGCAAAGGCCAAAGGGTAATCTACAGGGTTCTACACAATGCTGGACACAAGAGACATATTTTAGAAAGTTGAATCCACCAGTTTTTCAGGAGATAGTCAGACCCCTTTGTTGTAAATTCATGCAGGAAAAGTGGGCATGCTGTTCTTTGGTATCTGTACTTCAGCCTCAGCCTGGGCCTGTATCATATATCCTAATTTATTTAGATATTTATTAATTTTGAAAACAGGTCCTTACTACAAAGACTAGGCAGCTATTGAGATTGTATGGAGACTGGGCTAGCCATGCTAGGCAGCTCATGCTGGCCTTGAATTTATAATTCTCTACTCTTAGCCTTAGATTTTTTTAATTCCTGAAACTCTTATAAATTTACCTTAAAATCTAAATCAACTTATTTTTATTAAAAACTAATTGGCTTTCTACTACTAAAACCTTGAGATATTATAGTTACTCTCTTGCTGCATATAACTCACTTCAATCAAATTCCTGTCAGCAAAGCAAGCAAGTTCAAGGGACCCTGATTGACAGTTTCCATCTGTATTGAAGACACCCCCTAAGGCTTTTTTCCTGTAAGCAGCCTGTGACCAGCAGCTAGGCCTGTCATTCTACTGGCCAAATCTGTCTTAATAACTGCAATATGATGCTGGCAAATTATTGTCAGAGAAAGGTAATTCTATTATTAATATTCTATTTCATTCTGGCTAGTGAGATAATATCTTGCAATATTCAGCGAAGTGACAGCTAGTTATAAGATTCCCAGGCTTCAAAGAAGAATTACTACCGATACTCCTCAAACTATTTCACACAGTAGAAACTGAAGGAATATTGCCAAATTCCTTTTATGAGACCACAATTACCCTAATACCCAAGCCACTCAAAGACACAACAAAGAAGAATTACAGACCAATTTCCCTCATGAATATTAATGCTAAAATTCTCAAAAAAAAATTTAGCAAACCGTATACAACAATGTATAAAAAATATTATCCACCATGACCAAGTAGGCTTCATCTCAGAAATGCAGGGCTGGTTTAACATACGAAAAACTGTAAATGTTATCCATCATATAAACGAACTAAAGGAACAAAACCACATGATCATATCCTTAGATGCTGAAAAAGCCTTTGACAAAATCCAACACTCCATTATGATTAAAGCCCTGGAGAGATCAGGAATACAGGGAGAATATCTAAATATAATAAAGGCAATTTACAAGAAGCCAACAGCCAGTATCAAACTTAATGGAGAAAAACTCAAAGCAATCTCACTAAAATCAGGAACTAGACAAGGATGTTCTCTCTCGCCCTATCTATTCATTATAGTTCTCAAAGTTTTAGCTAAAGCAATAAGAGAATGAAAGGAGATTAAGGGGATACAAATTGGAAAAAAGAAGTGAAGCAAATGATATGATTGTATACATAAGTGACCCACAAAATTCTTCTAAGAAACTGCTACAGCTGATAAACACCTTCAGCAATGTAGCAGAATATAAGATTAACTCAAAGAAATCAGTAGCCCTTCTATACACTAAAGATAGAAGAGCTGAAAAAGAAATAAGGGAAACATTACCCTTCATATTAGCTGCAAATAGTATTAAATACTTTGGAGTAACTATAACCAAAGAAGTAACAGAATTATTTGACAAAAATTTTAAATCACTGAAGAAAGAAATTGAAGAGGATATCAGAAAATGGAAAGCTCTCTCATGTTCCTGGATAGGTAGGATCAACATAGTAATAATGGCAATTCTATCAAAGGCAATCTACAGATTCAATGCAATTTCCATCAAAATCCCAACACAATATTTTTGGACCTTGAAAGAACAATACTCAATTTTATTTGGAATAACAGGAAAGCCAGGATTGCCAAAACAATTTTACTCAACAAAAGAACCTCAGGAGGTATCACCATCCCTGACTTCAAGCTATACTATAGAGCTACAGTAATAAAAACAGCCTGGTACTGACATAAAAACAGACTTGTGGATCAATGGAATAGAATTGAAGATCCAGACATTCACCCAAAAACCTATGAACACCTGATCTTTGACAAAGAGGCCCAAAATATTCAATGGAAAAAAGATAGTACATTTAACAAATGGTGTGGGCATAGCTGGATGGAAGTGTGTAGAAAAATGCAAATAGATCCAAGCCTGTCACCTTGCACAAAACTCAAATCCAAGTGGATCAAAGACCTCAACATAAACCCAGCCACTTTAAACTTGATAGAAAAGAAAGTGGGGGGGCTGGAGAGATGGCTCAGCGGTTAAGAGCACCGTCTGCTCTTCCAGAGGACGCAGGTTCGAGTCCCAGCACCCACATGGCAGCTAACAACTATCTGTAGTTCCAGTTCCAGGCAAACACCAAGGCAAATAAATAAATAAATAATAAATAAAGTTTAAAAAAAAAAAAAGAAAAGAAAGTGGGAAATACACTTCTACGAATTGGCACAGGCCACCACTTCCTAAATATAACACCAGTGGCACAGACACTAAGAACAACAATCAATAAGTGGGATCTCCTGAAGCTGAGAAGCTTCTGTAAAGCCAAGGACACTGTCAATAGTACTAAACGACAGCCTACAGAATGGGAAAAGATTTTCACCAGCCCTACAAGTGATAGAGGACTGATCTCTAAGATATATAAAGAACTCAAGAATCTAGAGCCCAAAACCTTGAATAACCCAATCAAAAAATGGGGTTTTAGATCTAAAAAGGGAATTCTCAGCAGAAGAATTACGAATGGCTGAAAGGCACCTGAAAAAGTGCTCATCATCTTTAGCCATCAGAGAAATGCAAATCAAAACAACTTTGAGATACCATCTGACACCTGTTAGATTAGCTAAGATAAAAGACACAGAGGACAGACTATGCTGGAGAGGATGTGGAGCAAGGGGAACACTCCTCCATTGTTGGTGGGAGTGTAAGCTTGTTCAGCCACTTTGGAATGCAATATGGAGGTTTGTCAGAAAATTGAGAATCAATCTCCCCAAGGACCCAGCAATGCCACTTCTGGGTGTATACCCTAAAGATGCACATTCACACTCCAAAGGCATTAGCTCAACTATGTTCATAGCAGCATTATTTGTAATAGCAAGAACCTGGAAACAACCTAGATGTCCCTCAACTGAAGAATGGATTAACAAACTGTGGTACATCTACACAATGGAGTACTACTCAGCAGTAAGAAAAAAATGGTATCCTAAAATTTGCAGGCAAACGGATAGATTTGGAGAATATCCTACTGAGTGAGGTATCACAAACTCAGAAAGATAAGCAGGGGATGTACTCACTCATTAGTGGACTCTAAACAAACAAACAAACAAGAAAAAAGCAAAGCATGCCCAAGCTGCAAACCACAACCACTGAACAGCTTGGGATCAGAAACACCCTGGACTGACACCTTGAATCCCACTCCCCCTAGAGGAACACCTGACTCAGTCTTGAGGTTGGGGGGAGAAAACTGCATCTGCCAAGAGTGGAGACTGAACTAAGCAATTTTGGGACAGTGGAACCATGGGACTGTCTGCTGCCTGCCCAGGGAGGGGATGGGGATTTGTGGAGAAGAGAGAATGACCTGATGTGGTGGGAGGGGGTTGGGACCTTGAATAAGGATATACAAGGTTAGAAAGTGTGACTTCTTTGTTCATAATAATAATAAGAAAGAATATCTATTGTAACATCATAGTTCCCTCCAAGATAGTATTTAAAAGTTTGTATTAGAAGCAGCAATTTAAAAGGCTGGACAATGTAAACTGAAAGAAGAGAAAACTGACAGAAAAGAAGAAAGACTGGAAAAACCTACTAAAACTTTGTTCAAGGAGCAGATTATATAATTTAAACACAAGTATTCCACTCCCAGGAAACCCTGCGGCTATCATTTTATTGCAGTGTTTTGCAGCAACTGATATCAATAGCAATGACAAAGGCCACTTAATTGTGAGAATACTCTAGTTAAAGGGCAAAGAAATGATTAGTGAACATCTTCAGCATAGTTTGCACTTAAAAAATGCTTCTTTCAAATTTGGTTCTTGGAAGAGTAATGGTCCACTTGTGTTTTACACAACTCTATGTCGTTTCCACTGGGGATCAGGTTTTCTCTGCCTTAAAGGCTGGAAACATACAAGGCTACTGACAAGCCAGCAAGCGCTTCTAAACCTCCTACGAGGGCATTCCAACTTAATGATGCTTCTTGAAGTACAGCCTTTAGGATCCTTCTTAACTGTCCATGTGTAAATTCTTGTGGATAATGAACTGAAAACTCCATGGAGCCTTACCGCCCAATGTTCTGTTTGTAGCTTCCTAAGATATTAAATGTGACTGTAATTCATAGACTAACACCAAAAAGCTCATTGACTTTATCAATGCATCTAGATCAGTATTTCTTTAGAAATATGGCTGTTATCCAAGGCTCTGAATCTACAAAGGCCCCGTATGCATTAACACACAGACAGTAAAGTTTCCAACCAGGAGTGATAGGAGTGTATTGTTAGTAGTCTGTGCTTTTTGCTACCTTGAATCAGTTATAATTTTTAAATACTGCTAGTTTTATTTTTATAAATATAAATTAGTCTTTAATCTGTTATTAATACATTGGTTGTCATTAATATATAGTTTGGTTGGCTTAGCCTATAGAACAGTGTGACCTATTTGCCTCAAACAGTATTTCTGCCAAAATTTTCAGTGGCTGAGCTTTCGCATGTACTAAATTATTACATATACATAATTCATTCTTTTTTTCAAGATTTATTTATTTATTATTTACATGTCTGCATGAGTTTATATACACCATGTATGTGAAGGTGCCTTTGAAGGCCATAAAAGGACTCTCGGGTCCTCTGGAACTAGAGTTACAGGCAGTTGTGAACTAGTGATTGCAGGTGCTGGGAGATGAACTCAAGTTTTCTGGAAGAGCAGCAAGTGCTCTGAACTGCGAGAATCACTCTAGTCGAGTTCTTTATCACTGAAACACGGGCAGAAAACAGTGCATTTGCATTGTTTGTATGCTTAAGATAACTGTAAAGTAGTTGTTAGAAACTTTTAAGTTCATAGAGTATAATTTATAACATAAAACATAGAAAGTGTAAGTAATAATTACTTTTTATTAAAACAAAATATTTAAAATGACAAAAAAAGATTCCCAGAGCTGCACAATGTACAATTTTACTTACATAATGTAAATGTCCAGCAAACACAAATACATTTTCATATCTAGATGCAACAAAGATTCTAAAAAGTTCTTCCAAAGATAAAAAGTTTACCCATTAGTAATCAAAAGTCCTTGTCTTTAGCATATGTGGTCACTTGGTTAATCTACAAAATCACATCTTCACAGCCACAGAAAATACTGAGGGGCTCAATGCTGCTCAGCTACTGTCCAGATGTCTCATATCTGACTCCCTCCTTTCCTTCATCACTGGTATTTATTTTATTTTATTTTTTAGTATTTCAACCAATACTTTAATATTTATATCATAATTTCAAAAGGGATTTGAGATATTTTTCAAAACAAGTCATACAGTCTATACCAAGTGAAGAATTACATAAAGAATACAGTGGTTCCGGCTTTGTTTCTGTGCTGTTAGGGACTGAGCTTGGGGCCTCGTGAACTGTGTTAGTTTCTTGTCTCTTCTTCTCTGTGACGGATGACCTGACAGAACCATCTCAAGCAAGAAAGGTCTTATTTCAGCTCCCGGTTCCAGGCGGGCATGACAGCGAGAGCAGAAGCTGCCTGGTCACATGGGGCCACATCACTTATATTTAAAGCAAGTAGCAGGTGAGTGGCATCTTTACCAGCATCTGGCTATTCTGATAAACACTTTGGTCAGAACAGCACCAACTCTAAAGCCTAGGCCACAAATGCAGGAGGGAGAAGTAAATTAGCACAGAGGACCAGAGGGAAGAGGAGGAGCCCTGGAAATGAAGCTCCTCTCCCTATCTGTGGGGATTGATGGTAAATGCCAGGGATGTCTCTCTTACTTCCTCCAGCAGAGTGAAGCTAATAGAAAAAGTTGATCTTAATGTCAAAAAACGGATTTGGGGGTGGAGTGAACCACAATACTACTTAGTTAACTACTAGTTATATTCTTAACTACTAGTTAATTATGCTACTGCACAGCATAACTGAGAGAGTATAGTAGACTATCCATTTGCAAAAAGCACAACAGATTTTTACTTTTTTGTCCAAAGAAATATGTTGAGAACACAAACATTTTTAACCTGATTCAGACATGTCATTCATACATGTATCCGAATGTTATATGATATCACACTAAAATAATACAGTTTAGGGATTTAACATTTGTTTAAACATAGTTTTGAGAATTAATTTTGAAAGTAGGAACTTACTGAAAAATATAGGCAGCTGCTGAATTTGTATGACATCTGAGCTAGCCTCACACATGGCTTTCCACTGACTATGTATAGTGTACGGCATTTTACCAGCTTGACTGCTAAGTCATTAGCTAAAAAAAAAAAAAAAAAAAAAAAAAAAAAAAAAAAAAAAAAAAAAAAAAAAAAAAAAAAAAAAAAAAAAAAAAAAATCACTACAAGTAAAATGATCCCACGAATAGCTGGTTCTCTGTGTAGATACACTAATTCAAAAAATACATTTACAATTACCAATTCTGCCACCTTTGAGGCCTTTGTTTAAATCAGTGGATACGGGGAAACACTAGATTCCTTTCTACACAACAGAGATTTCCAAGTGTCAGCCATATTGGCCATCTTATGGAAACTTCGCTGAGTGCATTCACCTATC
The DNA here is from genome assembly GCA_004025045.1 of Sigmodon hispidus. Classification (NCBI taxonomy): domain Eukaryota; kingdom Metazoa; phylum Chordata; class Mammalia; order Rodentia; family Cricetidae; genus Sigmodon; species Sigmodon hispidus. Next base: position 10,165 of record PVIH01010401.1, on the reverse strand, counting down.
CAAATGAGAAACACTCCTGCTCATTCTTCAAGGAGTTCATGGTCCTTCAGTAGCACATGCAGGAAAGATAGTGAGCATGAGCCAAAGCGGGACTCAGCTTCCATAAGATGTTGGTCCAGGTTTCCAAAAGTGGTGAACTGTGTGTATATATCCAGCGAGTAAGTACTTTGGGCATCAAGCATCGATGCCACAATTTTCCAGTGGTCAAAGGGTGTTCAAGGGAACAGAATGCACCTGTTGAGCATTGAGAACCTTTACAATGATGCTAAGGGGAACACAATGAGGCCTAAGGAACTTAAATTGACAGTGAAAACTACAATGCTTGTGGGTAGAAATGCTAAAGCATGGGACTGCAGACATTTTTATAGAGACAGCTAGTGGTCTGGCCAAAGAGTATGCATACTTTAGCAACACAAGCCTTATCAAGAACCCAACCCTGTGCTATCTAGCAAAGGAGCCCAACCTCAGGAGGGAACTCACCTCTCAGATCCACCATTACCTAGGTAGTGCACTATCCTCAGTCTAGTGTGTTATCCTTGATCTAAATCATCCTTGAGCACAGGCACATAATTAAGACTGTAAATCTAATAAAAAGATTGCCGCCAGAAGGCTATTGTCTGGGAAGCGACTGCATTTCCCGGGAGGAAATATAAACTAACAGCAGAGGAGGAAAAGCAAGCATGTAGAGCACAAATTTCATCTCAACAGCTTTAGATCAGCTCGTCGTCAACACTCCTAATGTAGCCTGTGTGCACCCTGCTTCTGGGAGATAGTCCCTGTCTATTTATACAACCAAAGGGAAAATGTTTAATGGTAACAGCCATAGCATTCTCAGGTGTGTAACTTTGGCTGCATAAAATTCACCTTCATGACTCATGAGAATCATGACTCATGATTCTTCTTCCTGCAGAGGTGGCTCTGATTATGGAGACCAGGTGCAGAAATAAGCAGGCATGTCCACTCACAAATCCCAAACTAAAGTTCCTGGCACTTAGAGGTGCCCGGTCTACAACTAAAGCAGCAACCCACACATCTTGCATTGTTCTCTGCCTCTGAGCACACAGTCAGAGTCACCTGCATACTGTGGCACACAGCAGTGTTGCCTACAGTCAGAAACGCTGCTGATGCTTCAACCTTTATTACTGAAATGAACAAACACCTTCAAACTATCATAAGCACCCTGGTGTGAGGGCCTTGTTTGCTAACATTGTTTTTAAATAAGCTGTTGGAAAAGCTAGATGCTGCCTTTCCCAAAAGGGAAGAGGGGGTGTAAACTGAAGCTGTGGCTCAGCTGGGAACTCCAAACAAAATATGAGCATAGCATCTCTACTCTGGCATCTGCAGGACAGGAGGCATTCTTACACAGCAGATGTCTCAGCTGAGATCCTGAATCCAAAAGCCTGCTAGGACTCAATTCCTCCAGACCCAGCCATGGCCTCCCAGACACCATGAGATAGAGATGTCCACAGCCTACTCTTTATAGAATTCCCACCTCAGCACATCTATGAGCAGAACAAATAATCCATGTTTAGTTCTGAGACTCACTTATGGGAAAGCTTGGTTAGTCTGTATAAAACAGCCCCTTTCGACTTTCTCCAGCCAGGAGATGGAGATGCAGGAGCTTCGACAGGTGACCAGACTCTCAATGACAACAAATCAAACTACAAACATAGCCAGAGCCTTGGAAAAGAAACTGGCTGAGGAGAACTGACACAGATGATAGGGATATGTGGGTACCTCAGAAGGAAAGCTGGTGCCATCTTGGCTTTGGGGAAAGGCTACGGAATTGTGGGTAGTGTAGGGTGGAGAGAGCTCATTAGGTGGTCGCCCTGAAGGAAAAGTCTTCCTAACCATTACACACATAGGTTATTGCATATGGCTCACAGAGGCTCTGTTAGGAGATGAGAGGGAAGGATGCAGCTGTGATAGGCATCCTTCCAGATGCATCTCTTATGAGGGCCAGATGAGCTCCACAGCTTTGGTCATGTTTCCTAAAGTTTTCCTAATTTGTATAACTGGACTTCCTCTCACTTCAGATTTGTACAGGTGGTGGTGACACCTGCTCTAGCCAGCCGTGGATCCTGTACTGTGTCCTGTAAGTCACCAAAGCCCCAGAGGTTACACTTCTCTTAACTGGGTTTTTCTCGTCACATGTGTTTGTGCTCCTATGTCTGTAAGCACACACATGTCTATGTGCGTGGAGGCCAAATGTCTTCCCTGGTAGTTCTCCACCTATACACTGAGGCAGGGGTCTCCCACTGGAACTCAGCACTCAGCGATTGGTTCAGCTGGTCCAGCCAGGCAGTTTGCTTCTGCCATGCCCTGTCTCTGCCCCACCCATGCAGGAGTTGCAGAGGGGGTGCCACACCCACCCAGCATTTATATGGGTCCTAGAGATCCAAGTTTCAATCCTCGTATCTGTCCAAGCACTCTGTCCAGAGTTGCCCCACTGTTCTCCCCTTACCTTTTAGATATGGTAGTCTTCACTTGCCCAGATCTTGACTACTACAGAACATTTTAACAAAGAAAAGACCGTCAGGCTTAGATATTTAAACCCATCATGATATGGGTTAAGAAACTGAGCAATAAGTTACAGTCATTGGGCTTAATCTACTTTGCATAGAATACTTTTTTGGAAATAAAGTTGATGACTTTTGGATACAGAAAGCTTTAGTAGCACGTTTTCCAATGAACATTTGAAAATATTTATTTGAGATATTGAACTTAACATATTTTAAATCATAGCTTAGGTGAACAAAATAACACTCATGGAAGATTGTAAAACTGGTTTGCTGTCCATTCCTCCAGACACAACACCAGAGAGCAGCCTATTTTAACTTCATTACTTGGGGTCCTTGGAGAAACGGCTTCACTAAATCACACACAGACACTATGTCCTTGGAAACTGTCAAGTGTCTTTTGACAAATGGCCCCACAGTCCTCTGCTACATCTGTCTCCGTAGACCTGCTTCACACCTCAGACTTCCACTCCTTCCATGTACTTCTTTCAGGTCTCAACAGGACAAAATGACTCCTCATTAATCTTTTGGGCATCATGGGTCCTATCCTATTTCAGAGAGCCTGAAACCTCTTGGCTGAATCTGTCACTCCCCTCTGGCAAGGGAACAGCACGTCCTGGAAAAGGTCTAGGGTGCTGCCTAAGCCCACAGCTGTTTTTCCTTGTCTCCAGAGCTCCTGTGCTGCTTAAGGTTCTGTCCGCTTGTTCATTTCTTTTGTTTCTTGGCATTTATGGGCATATCAAATTCTTTTAAACTGCAGTCTAGGTAAAGATAATGTAGATAGAACTTTTTTTTAAAAAGGCTAAAAGTAATGATGGGTATCATTTTCCATAAAGCTTAATCTATATTTTAAATGTTATTAAAACTATAAGCAGGACCAAACCAGGGCCTTAGCACTTCCCCTGAAGCTCATCCTGGACTGTTCTTTGCCTTTTGGAATCTCCCTGTCTTTCTCAAGTAAATTCTGGTTATAGGTCACTTGCCTCCTGCCATTTGCCACCCCCTTTTCTGCACTTTTTGTGGGTGGTGGGGAAAAATGTATTTATTTGGCTTATATTTCCACATCACTGTTTATTATTGAAGGAAGTCAGGATAGGAACTCAGACAGGTCAGGAACCTGGAGGCAGGAGCTGATGCAAAGGCCATGGAGGGATGCTGCTTACTGACTTGCTCTCCATGGCCTTCTCAGCCTGCTTTCTTATAGAACCTAAGACCATCCTCTCCAGCATGGCACCACCCACAATGGACTGTCTCTCCTGCACCCCCTCCACCATCAATCAGTAATTAAGAACATGCCTTACTGGCTTGCCTATAGCCTGACCTCATGGAAACATTTTCTTTTCTTTTTTTTTTTTTTATTTAAAAGGATTTTTTTCATATCTACAATGGCTCTCCCCTCCCCTCCTCCCAGTGGTCCCTCAGCCTCTCTCCCACCCCATCTCCCATCCATTCCTCAAAGAGGGCAAGGACTCCCAAGGTGGGTCAGTTCAGTCTGACAGAGCCAGATGAAGAAGGTCCCAGTCCCTCCTCCCAGTATCAAGGCTGAGTAAGGTGTTCTTCTGTAGGGAATGGGCTCCAAGATGTCAGTTCATATACCAGGAATAAACTCTGGTCCTACTGCAAGATGCTCCACAAACTGTCCACGCTGTTCAACTATCATCTACATTTGGAGAGTTTAGTTTCTTTCCATGAAGGTTCCTCAGTTGTCATTTCAGAGTCTGTGAGCTCCCAATAGCTTGGATCAGTCATCTCTGTGGGTCTCCTTCTCATGATCCTGGTCCCTTTGCTCATATACCCTCTCCTTTCTCTATCTCTTCAGCTGGACAGGGAGCTTGACCTGGTGCTTAGCTATGGATCTCTGTATCTGCCTCTATCCATTGCTGGATGAAGGTTCTATAATGACAATTGGGGTGGTCATTCATTTGATTATAGATGAAATCCTGTTTAGGCACCCTCTTCACTACTGTTTGAAGTCCTAGCCAGGGACATCTTGTGGGTTCTTGGATGTTTTCCTAGGACCAGGTTTCTTTCTAGCCCACAGTGGCTCCCTCTATTCAGATATCTATTTCTTTGTTCTTCCTCTCTGTGGCTCCTCCCACTCAAGCATCTCATTCTCTCATGATTTGTTCCCACCACCTCTTGCTCATTCCTCACTATGATCCCAACTTACAGATAATATATTCTCCATTTCCCCTTCCCGGGGGATCCCTGGATATCCTGTTACCTAGCTGTTCAGGGGTTGTGGTTTGCAGCCTGGTTATTCTTTGCTTTATGTCTAAAATCCACTTATGAGTGAGTACATACCATGTCTATCTTTCTGGGCCTGTGTTACCTCACTCAGGATGATACTCTTCAGAGCCATTCATTTGCCTGAAAATTTCAAGATGTCTAGTTTTTTTTTTCTGCTGAGTAGTATTCCATTGAGTAAATGGAATGAGCACCACCAGCACTGAAGAAGTGTTCCCCTTGCTCCACATCCCCTCAGCAGGCTGTCATCTGTGTTTTTGATCTTAGCCATTCTGAATGGTGCAAGAATGTATCTCAAAGTTGATTTGATTTGCATTTCTCTGATGGCTAAGGATGTTAAGCAATTCTTTAAGTGCCTTTCAGCCATTTGAAAGTCTTCTGTTGAGAATTCCCTTTTTAGCTCTGAACCCCATTTTTTAATCAGATTATTTGGTTTGGGCTTCTAGTTTCTTGAGTTCTCTATATATTTTAGAGATCAGTCCTCTGTCAGATATAGGACTGGTGAAGATCTTTTCCTATGCTGTAGGCTGTCATTTTGTCTTATTGACCATGTCCTTTGCCTTACAGAAGCTTCTCAGTTTCAGGAGGTCCCATTTATTAATTGTTGTTCTTAGTGTCTGTGCTACTGATGTTATATTTAGGAAGTGGTCTCCTGTGACAATGCATTCAAGGGTTTTTATTACTTTCCTTTCCGTCAAGTTCAGTGTAACTGGGTTTATGTTGAGATCTTTAATCCACTTGGGCTTGAGTTTTGTGCAGAGTGATAGATATAAATTTATTTGCATTCTTCTATATACTACCATCCAGAACTTTTTTTTTCACTTAATTCTGCAGGGGAACAAGTGGAACCAATATACTTATTGTGTTAACATGCAGAAATACTCTATGAAGCAAACTTCCTTCAGGTGACTGGACATGAATGCTGTTGTTCAGTGAATGGAATAGATGCTACCCTTCATCCTCAGGCTGAACATGAATGCTCAGAGCTTAAGGGGCAGCATCTTTCAAAACTCAATGTCCTGTATGCGTCTCTTTTCTTCCTTCCCCACTTCTCTCCTACCTGTCTCTTCCTCCTCTCTTCCTTTTCCAAAGTGAGACTCTGTCAAAAGGAATTCAGCTGAGGTGTGCAGATTTCTCTGACTCAAGTTGGGGGCAGTGGGTGGAAAGGGATCATATGGAACAGTGAAGGTGGGTACTGATTCAGTAAAATAGGCACATTATAACTACCTGGGAATGTTTGCCAAGATTATCTCATTGAAAATGCTATTCTGAGAAACTGCCATACTGCATTCCAGAATGGAGGAGTGTTCCCCTTGCTGTGCACCCTCTCCAGCATAGGCTGTCCTCCATGTCTTTTATCTTAGTCAATCTGACAGGTGTCAGATGGTATCTCAAAGTTGTTTTGGATTTGCATTTCTCTGATGGCTAAAGAAGTTGAGCACTTTTTCAAGTGTCTTTCAGCCATTTGTAATTCTTCTGCTGAGAAGTCCCTTTTTAGTTCTGAACCCCATTTTTTGATTGGATTATTCAAGGTTTTGGGCTCTAGATTCTTGAGTTCTTTATATATTTTAGAGATCAGTCCTCTATCATTTGAGGGTTGGTGAAAATCTTTTCCCATTCTGTAGGCTGTCATTTTGTCCTATTGACAGTGTCCTTGGCTTTACAGAAGCTTCTCAGTTTCATGAGGTCCCATGTATTGATTGTTGTTCTTAGTGTCTGTGCCACTGGTGTTATATTTAGGAAGTGGTCGCCTGTGCCAATTCGTAGAAGTGTATTTCCCACTTTCTTTTCTATCAAGTTTAAAGTGGCTGGGTTTATGTTGAGGTCTTTGATCCACTTGGATTTGAGTTTTGTGCAGGGTGACAGTCTTGGATCTATTTGCATTTTTCTACACACTACCAACCAGCTATGCCAACATGTTTGTTAAAGATACTATCTTTTTTCCATTGAATATTTTGGGCCTCTTTGTCGAAGATCAGGTATTCATAGGTTTTTGGGTTAATGATCCTCAATTCAATTCCATTGATCCACAAGTCTGTTTTTATTCGTAATAGTAAGAACCTGGAAACAACCTAGATGCCCCTCAGCTGAAGAATAGATTAACAAACTGTGGCACATCTACACAAGGAGTACTACTCAGCAGTAAGAAAAAATGATATCCTAAAATTTGCAGGCAAATGGATAGATTTGGAGAATATCCTCCTGAGCGAGGTCTCACAAACCCAGAAAGATAAGCAGGGGATGAACTCACTCATTAGTGGACTCTAAACAAAAAAGCAAAAATCAAAGTATGTCCAAGCTGCAAACCACATCCACTGAACAGCTTGGGATCTGAAACACTTTGGACTGACACCTTGGATCCCACTCCCTCTAGAGGAACTCCTGACCCAGTCTTGATGTTGAGGGGAGGAAACTAGATCTGCCAGGAGTGGATGCTGAACTGAGCAATACTGGGATCTTGGGACCTCCTGCCCTTGCTGGGGAGATATGGAGAAGAGAGAGTGACTGGAGGGGGTGGGAGGGAAAAGGGACCTTGAACAAGGATATACACAGATAGAAAATGTGACTTTATTCATAATAATAAAAAAGACAAAAAATTTAAAAAAAAAAGGAAATGCTATTCCTTGGGTTGTCTGCCACAGTAGCAGCTGTTTGTCTAAGAGTCATATGTCTCACACAATTTGAGTTTATTGTTTAATCTTCTTTAAAAGCCACTTTTCCTGGCCAAAGATCTACACCAACTGTAGGTGCTCGAAGTATTTTCATAAATTTTTAATGTGTTTATACAACTTATAGAGGGAAAGATTTTAAAAATAAAAGAAACTAGTTGGGGGTATATATTATCCTGTAAACACAATCAGTAGTTTATAGGTTTGTAAAAAAAAAAATGTTATCTTTATATACCTTTCTGGTACCAATATGCTACCCCAGAAATAGCCTTATTAGTAAATAGAATAAAATAAAACAAAATAAAGATGAACATGAGAGACACGCTAAAGTAAAACTGGATAAAGATTTTTTAAGTCAAGATCTTAAGAATAAGAAGAGTCAGCTAACATAGAGTCTCCGTAGGATAGAGAATCCCAGGTTTGCATTCCAAAGGGCCCAGGTGACTGAAAACTTAGGTAAATTTAAGAGGCCTACTTCTAATGTACTCTTAAAGTTCATATCATTTGTTAGTATACATATATAATTAGTGGAAGATAATAGAAAAAAGGACTCTAGATAGCCACAGCAAGAATAGGAGTTTTTCTAATTTCTTAAGATTACTAAGCACCCTTCTCCAATCTAACTTACAAACCCCTATGTGAACAGATCCACAAACTCCAATGGTCTGAAAAAGCATGACCACTAAGCAGACTTATTCAACTCACAAATTATAAATCTTCAAGGATTAAATTTCTAGCTTTAACATGAAAATCTGGATTCAGCCTTCTTCCCTTTCTTCTTTCTCAGATTCACACTAAGGAATCCCCATAGAATACATTCCATAAACCATTAGAATGAGAAAGAAACCAGCCAGCCACCATGAAAGCGAAAAGTCCATTGGGAAATATGTAGGGATGGTACCAAACAGGAGCCAGGGTATCCAGCTCGGGCATAGCAAAGGTGTGGCCTGACAGCTCTGCTCAGTGAAAGAGAACTGTCACCCTAAGCAGTCCTAGTGCCACCCATCCAAAGAAACAAAAATGCCACCTCAGACAAGAAACATTCTCTCCAGAACTTCGGACCAGCAACCGAGAAAATGCTTTGGCTGGGAACTGATGTGGAAAGTCTTTCTGTATGCTGTGAATATCATTGGTTGATAAAGGAATTCTTTTGGCCTATAGAAAGGCATTTTAGAAGCAGGTGGAATTCCAAGCATAGATAAAGGGAAAGGAGTATGGAGTCAAGAGAGACACCGAACTGCTGTGGTAGAATGTTCTCTGTATGTTGTAAATAAAGTACTGTTTTGGCCTATGCACAGCACCATAGGAGTGGGTGGAGAATCAGAGGGCAGGCAGGTAGGAGAAGGGTGGAGTTAAGTCAGTCTCCATCTGACCCCCGAAGGAGGAACATGTAGAGGTACGGGGCTGAGCCACGGGCTAAGCCACGTGGCGGGAAGATTAATAGAAATGGGTTGATTTAAGATGAAAGAGCTAGCTAGTAATGTGCTTAGGATATGGGCCAAACAGTATAGAGGATATAAGCGTGTGATTCATTTCTTTGGGGGACAAAAGCTGCGAAGACCAGGTTCCAAACCTCTGCCGCCACACACCAGGGCACAAACCTCCTGGCCCAAACGGGTGCCCAGGAAAAACTTTCTACAACAAGCTGCCACCCAAGAGAGCAAGATGTAATGGAACACAGGAAAAGTCACGAGCCATGTAGCAAGACACAGATTAATAGAAATGGGTTGAGTTAAGAAGGAAGAGCTAGCAAGCAATAAGCCTGGTCCAGCTCTCAGGGATAGGCCAGGCCAGACAAGCCAAAGGCTAGCATCATCAGGCTACAGGGAGCTCATTCTCAACTTTTTCCAAATCTAGTTGGAGCACTCTCAGGGCTCTGGTTTGTTGTGAAGCTATATTTATGAGGGAGCTCACCTACTTCTTGCAGAACCTGGAAGCCCAGCTAGTAATAGGCAATGTATTCTATATCATTGAACTTTGGGGCAATTTAGAAAATAATATTAAATGTTTGTTTAAGTTCAGATTTTGGGGGGGGTATAATTGGGGAGAAATTCTTCATTTACAGAAAAAAATCCAACTAGTAGTCAAATTAAAAGCATGCCTTTCTTTGGGGGTAACAGAGGTTGAACTAATCAAATAGAACGCTCTTGTGTACTAGAAATCTTCCTACATCCTCCAGGATACATGGCTTCCACTGGTCGCCTAATGCAAATATGCATGCAGCTTTGACTTACACTGGTCACCTAGTGCAAACATGCATGCAGCCTTCACTGCCTCTGATCACCTAAGGCAAACATGCATGCAGCCTTCACTGCCTCTGATCACCTAGTGCAAGCATGCATGCAGCCTTCACTGCCTCTGATCACCTAGTGCAAGCATGCATGCAGCCTTCACTGCCTCTGGTCACCTAGTGCAAACATGCATGTAGCCTTCACTGTCTCTGATCACCTACTGCAAGCATGCATGCAGCCTTCACTGTCTCTAGTTACCTACTGAAAGCATGTATGCAGCCTTCACTGTCTCTGATCACCTACTGCAAACATGCATGCAGCCTTCACTGTCTCTGATCACCTAGTACAAGCATGCATGCAGCCTTTACTGCCTCTGGTCACCTAGTGCAAACATGCATGCAGCCTTCACTGCCTCTGATCACCTACTGCAAGCATGCATGCAGCCTTCACTGCCTCTAGTTACCTACTGCAAGCATGCATGCAGCCTTCACTGTCTCTG
>PVIH01010400.1:0-75701 GCA_004025045.1 Sigmodon hispidus | reverse complement strand
TGTTCACTAAACATCTTAATTCACAAAGAAAACTTCCTACTCCCATGACTGACTCCAAATCGCTAGCAGTGTCATCTGAGGGCATACCACCACCACGAGGCTTGGATCAAATTTAAATGCAAGGGTTGTGGGCCACATCCTCTCTTCATCAAACACAGGAGATATGTTCAACGCGGAGAACCCAGGACCACAAAACACGCCCCTCATTAAATGGGACCAGAGAAACCATCTTGGCAGATGTGGCATGATGGGTGTGTGGGCTGCACCCAGGAGCCATCATGGGCCCAGCTGTCTTCAAGAGATCCAGGACAAGTGATTGTGTGTACCTTGGCCAACACCACAGCCTCACAGGGACCTGGAAACACCACAAGGACCAGAGTTGGTAGCCTGATATGTGACATCATCTTCATGAAAGTCCAGACTGTGGTGCCAACCCTCATGTCGTGACATCTCTGGTTTCCCAGCCTCCCATTGGTGACTTTGACCCTCAACATGACCTGATTAGAAACATCCAGTAACTCACTGGAATGCAGATACAACTTTCATAAAAACATATAATGAAAAACCCAGACCTTCCTCTCTGCAGACATGTTTGCGGGCATGTTCATAGACTATACATGTGTTCCTAGGCTTCCTTGAACCCTCACCTACAAGAGCCTGCCTACAAGAGGCCAGAGTTATAACCTGATTTCTATAGACCTCTTACAATACATATCTAAAGCCTTATAACCAACAATTTTATGGTAAATGTCATGCCCTTACAATGTGTATATATTTGCAATAAACACAAGGTTTGCTTACTGCCATGCTCTATCCTGGAGTGTTTTTCGGCCCTTCCCGTATATTTCTAACCTTGAAGTTCTTAAGAGCAGGCTCTGACGGTCATAAATAGGAAGTATAGGTAGCTCCATGTACACACCCCATGTCCATATGCTCTGACCTCATCCTGAAGACCGGTGCACCTCTGTCCCTGGTGGAATCTTTGCCACTTGTTGAAGTCTCTTAAACAGAAAAGCTAGTGAAAGGCACCCAAGTAGGTAGGAGCCTTCACCTAGTTATGAAATCACTCGGATAAGATTTCTAAATTGGAGGAACAGCTCCCAACCCCATCCAGTGAGAAAATCGGATTGTGAGAGGGTTGCTGATGAAGATCTGGGGGCAGAGGAATAACTGGAGGTTGGTGTGGATCACAGGACACCAGGTATCTGGAAATTGTCTTCCAGTGAGACTCCATATGAAACTGAAAAGACTACCAGGGAGTAGAGCCTATGCATGCTGCCAACACACAGTTAGATACAAATTCATGTCCAAAGTACAGGAAAGGGTGCTGTGCTCCTTCAGTCTGAGGAACTAGAGGCTGACATGTCACAAGTCTGGACTAGGTCCTATTGATCCTGAGAGGTAGATATGGCAGATTTGTTGGTGTGTCCCAAAGAAGTGAAACGGCACTCATAAAGCACCAAATATGGGAGCCAAACTGAGACAAAACAATTGTGATACCATTGGACATACTTTCTTAGTGGGGAATCATCCTGAGACAAGGAGCTATAGGGACCTCAGCATTGCTGATAGAAGAGGAATCAGTTGCCCCTAGAGATGCGTCCCCTACCGGCCTATCCAGTACCTAGTATTCAGACCTGAAAACATATACATGCAGGCATCACTGACAGGCACAGCCTACTGTAGGTATAATTTAAGCATTTTCATTAAACATCTGTCAATAATGTAAACAGGCCATTTATTCTAAAGAGGGAATGGGAAGGAAAATAGTGTGATTTCATTTTCATGTTACAAATTATAAATGTTAATTTTTAGGAATTATTTAACGGAAGGCTGGATGGGTTAGAGCCTCCTACTGTAATAGTTAATTCACAGAACAGCTTTCCTGTGTTTGTCCTGTGTATCAACACTCTTCTCTCCACATCTACCTCTCTCTTCTCCCAAGGAGAAACGAGCACAGACATTGTAACATCATGTTGAACATGAGGTTCTGTGGGACAAGGAGAGTAACCTGCAGCCTTTAAATCAGCAGCCAACCCAGGACAGCTGGGATGTTGCATCTATCCTCTGCTTCAACTCCATGACACCCACACATTTCCCCAAGTCCTATCTCTCCTATTTACCCAACCCCGAATGTGCTGCCTTCATCTGGAAGGAAAACCACACAGAAAGGAGGATGTGACAATGTTCAACCTTTCCCTGGAGCAGCAGGACCCTGCTCAGCCTTTTGTCTCAGATGTTTGTGAGTACCTGAGTGTGTCAGACTCCAGAGAGCCAGGAATTAGCCTATAGATATGTTTTTCAATTTCCTAATTAGATTTAGATATAACTCAACTACTTCCCCACACCTCAAATGCACTTACGATGCTTCTTTATTATCTATATAAATATTAAACCTGGGCTGGAGAGATGGCTCAGCAGTTAAGAGCACTGATTGTTCTTCCAGAGAACCTGAGTTCGATTCCCAACATCCACATGGCAGCTAACAACTGTCAGTAATTCCAAGATCTGACACTTACACAGTTATACATGCAGGCAAAACACCAATTCACATAAAAAATAAATATTAAACCATTTTTACTTTTTGCAAATAATTAGATAGTTGGCTCATTTCAGGAATAAATCTTTTGAGTTATATGTAACTTAATGTGAAAATCCAATGATATGACAGGCTCTGGTACATAAAAACTTATATACAGCATTGCCTGTAAAGTTTCAGCTAGTACCTTGTGGGCCCAATTCATATAAGAATTCTTTTTTAAAAAAAAACTTTATTATTTGTTTTTATTTATTTTCCCTGGTGTTTGCCTGGAATGGAACTACAGACAGTTGTGAGCTGCCATGTGTTTGCTGGGAATTGAATCCCCGGTCCTCTGGAAGAACAGCCAGTGCTCTTAACCGCTGAGCCATCTCTCCAACCCCCTCATATAAGAATTCTTTATGTGATTTTCAATATCCATAACACCCAACTCTTTAGTCAAACATTATTTTGTCCATTTCTAATATCTGGTTTGACTACATGGCTGGTCCTGCCCTTGAACTCATATCACACCTACTTTCTCTCTTCCTAAGTGATGAGATTCAGGGACCACCATTCTGACCACCACAACTACAAATGGAAACTCATTAACACACAAGGCTTGCAATCTGCTCACCTCACCTCAATGTGGAGGCTATAAAAGGTTCTGCTGTGATGAGGGAACCAACAACAAAGGACATGGAGCCTAGGCTCCTCTGTCTACCTGAAGGTCACACTAATGAGTATTCCTTCTGTTGGACACTCTAGGAGAGGGGTCAAAAAGAATATTTCAAATAAAAATCAATAAAAAAATTAATAGCTTATATAGTTCTACCTTACATAAGAAAGACCTCTTTAAGTAATTTTTTAAATTCATCTTCTTATCTATATTTTTCAGTAACTATGCTGATTCTCCAAGGAAGGATTTTTGTAAATTGCATCAGCCAGGGAATATGGAGGGCTTTTTAGGACACTGTGTCGTTTCCTTTCTGCTCTTGCTGTGCCAAGGATGTTTCACCTGGACAAATACAGCTGTCAGCAGCACACATTAGAGCCGAAGTGTGCAAAATGTAACGCTCTGTCCTGAAAGCACAACAGAGTAGGTGGAAACAATAACAAATACTCTTAAAGCTAAGCAGCTGAGCCCCAGGACTTTCCATTATTCGTGTTGATTTAGGTATCAGGGCACTTTATAGTTAAGGTACTTATTCTTCAAAATACAAAGAAAATAAAATGATAATTAACATTACCTTTTCCCCAAAGATGATGAAGCATTTTTCAAAGGCCTCATTAAGATACACAAGGCAGTGATTCACATTCCCTGAGAAGAAAAAAATGGTAGAATAACATAAGTGAATGTACAGAGCGTACCGATCACCTGCCTCTGCAGCCAGAATCTTTGACTCCATAGCACACAGAGTGAACTGCAGTGACAGGGACTTCCATTGCATATAGAACAAAATTCGGGAATAATAAAAACTGTCACACTTTTCCTTTAAAGTATAAAAGGCTCCAGACAAATTTTAGCAGCATTAGAAAATGAAGTTTGAAATAATACATTTTAATTGTTAAAGAATTTCATACATAAATACAGTTTACTTCTAACATAGTCCTTTTCATGTCTCCAAATCCGCTCAGATCACACATTCATCTGCACCAATTTGTTGTATTTTTTTTTCTTTACCAATTCCCGTTTATTTTTGGCTCTAGGGGCAATGTCATCTTTTCAATATGAAAAAAAGCAGCCAAGTTCAACACAAAATAAAAGAGTAGGTGGGGTAGGACTAAACCAGGAAGAAAATTGTACAAGTTAATGTCTCCTTTCCAAGTTTGGAGGTTAAGTGGATTGGACAGTTTCTGGGCATCCAGAGACCAAGGCCCTGCCCCCACCCAGCTCCCACCTCTTAGAGAAAGTTAGACAATATGGGGAAGATAACTCCAATGGCGGATTTGGCTCAGGACAGCTGGGAGGAGGCTATAAATGGAGATAATACTGTTAATACCTGAGGCTGAGAGATGAAGCAGAGGAAAAAAACCCTGCGGATTGAAAAGCCTCAGTAGAATTCCCCCTATGTAAATGGTGTTGATTGTAAACCCCCACCCCCTTCCCTTTCTCTGACTCACTACTTGGGTGGCCACTATCTGGTTCTACACAGGATCTGGAGAATATACTGGAAAAGTGTTGACAGTTATGAGAAAGTGGGTGCCAGGTGCAAATACAGGGTAACACTCAGAAAGGCAGAAGTTTAGGTTCGTCAGAATGGAAAGAGAATGGAGACATTCCACAAACAAGTATTTATTGAGCGCCTACTATGTGCCAGGCACTTTTCACACCCCCCAGTGAAAAAACAAAACAAAAAACAGGACAGAGGCAATAGAAACTCTGAAGAAGGAAAAATGGGCAGCTGAAGAAAGCTGAGGGAACTGAGCAGCCTGAGGTGATAGGGGGCTCTCTGCCTTAGGCTTCCTCTTCTGCCTCCTCCCCAAAATCCTCTTCCTCTTCTGCAATGGCATCCTGGTACTGCTGATACTCGGAGACGAGGTCATTCATGTTGCTCTCGGCTTCAGTGAACTCCATCTCGTCCATGCCCTCACCTGTGTACCAGTGGAGGAAGGCCTTCCTGCGGAACATTGCAGTGAACTGCTCTGAGATACGCTTGAAGAGCTCCTGGATTGCTGTGCTATTTCCAATGAAGGTGACTGCCATCTTGAGGCCACATGGTGGGATGTCACAGACGACCGTCTTGACATTGTTGGGGATCCATTCCACAAAGTAGCTGCTATTCTTATTCTGCACATTAAGCATCTGCTCATCGACCTCCTTCATGGACATCTGCCCATGGAAGACAGCCTCGACAGTGAGGTATCGGCCGTGGCGGGGGTCACAGGCAGCCATCATATTCTTGGCGTCGAAGACCTGCTGGGTAAGTTCAGGCACAGTGAGAACCGGATACTGCTGGCTTCCACGGCTAGTGAGCGGGGCAAAGCCAGGCATAAAGAAGTGGAGACGTGGGAAGGGCACCATGTTGACAGCCAACTTTCAGAGGTCAGCATTGAGCTGGCCTGGGAAGCAGAGGCAGGTGGTGACACCACTCATGGTAGCCGAGACCAGGTGGTTCAGGTCTCCATAGGTTGGTGTGGTGAGCTTGAGGGTACAGAAGCAGATGTCATAGAGGGCCTCGTTGTCAATGCAGTAGGTTTCATCGGTGTTCTCTACCAACTGATGGATGGAGAGGGTGCTATTGTAGGGCTCAACTACAGTGTCAGACAGTTTTGGTGAAGGCACAACACTGAAGGTATTCATGATGCGGTCAGGATATTCTTCTCTGATCTTGCTGATGAGCAGGGTGCCCATTCTAGAACCGGTACCTCCGCCCAGTGAGTGGGTCAGCTGGAAGCCCTGCAGGCAATCACAGCTCTCTGCCTCCTTCCACACCACATCCAGGACAGAGTCGACCAGCTCAGCTCCCTCTGTGTAGTGACCCTTTGCCCAGTTGTTGCCGGCCCCAGACTGACCAAAAACAAAGTTGTCTGGTCTGAAGATCTGGCCAAAAGGACCTGATCAAACAGAGTCCATGGTCCCAGGTTCTAGATCCACCAAGATAGCTCGAGGAACATACTTGCCACCTGTGGCTTCATTGTAGTACACAGAGATTTGGTCTAGCTGCAGGTCGCTGTCTCCATGGTAGGTACCGGTGGGGTCAATGCCGTGTTCATCACTTATCACCTCCCAGAACTTTGCACCGATCTGGTTGCCACACTGTCCCACCTGGATGTGCACGATTTCCCTCATGGCTTCAAGGTAGGTACCAAGCAAGAAAAGATATTTTTTTTCTTTCTAGGCTGGTCTCAGGCTGAAGGGATGGAACGTGGCCCCGGAGGCTGCAGCAGCGAGATGTGAGCACGACCGCAGGAAGGTTCTTGTTGTATTTTTTTTAAAGTGGGGACTTACATACGACAACATTTTATGCCCATAATTGTGGTATATTTAATATTAACCTGAGATATCAGAGGACAGAGCCGTCCAAAGAGCCAGGCCAAGAAGGTCAGGGAGTTTGACCCACACCTTCAATCCCATCACCCTGGGAAGCAGAGCTCCTCCAGATCTCTGTGAGTTCAAAGCCCAGCAGAGCCAGGACATGGAGTCACACACCTTTAGTCTTAGAACTAGGAAAGTCGAACAAGAAGGTGAGATAGCTGGACAGAGAGAGGAGAAGAAGTTCAGCTCTGCCTGGCACTCCCTTTTCAGCTGAGAATGGAGAGCCTTGGGGTCGGAGGATTCCTGAAGACAGACCTGAAAAGTGGCTGAGGATTGTTTCTCTGTCTCTCTGATCTTTCAGCTTTCCCCAGTATCTGCTCTGGGTTTTTATTGTGTACCAAATAGAATTCATGCAATGTGTACCCTCGTGTGGAGGCTGCCCACCAAGTGTTGTTCAACCTACCTCTGCATCATCACATTGAGGAATCTGATTCTCTCTCCTCTAGAAGCCACCAGTGGGCTCCTTCCCTCCATGCTTAAATACGGACTGGCTTGATCATGGTGCAGCTGGACTCTCATGTCCACAGATACTGCGTTATTCCAATTCCATGACCTCTGGATCCTAAAATCTTTCCGCCCCTTTTCCGTAATGATCTCTGAGACTCATATCACAATTCTATCAATTCCACAGACACTTCATCTCTGAATCTTGAAAGTTTATAGTGGGAAACACAGCTTCCTGCATTAAGAAACTTCTCTGATGAGGACTGAGATCTCACTAACCTATGAATATGATGTGAATTCAGAGGACAGTTTAATCTGACCATTTAACATAGTAATTGTGAAAGGTTCACTCTGGGGCCTGTGAGTTTCCAAGCTGCAGGCACTATTCTAGATCCGCACTGTGACACATGCTTTTATTCTTGTGGACTGGATTTTAACTCCAGTGAGAATGTGGTTCCTCACTGCAGTGTTCATGAGAATGGGCCCCTAATCTCCTATGCCTGATTATGTCACAGATAGTAAAACTGTGTGGGAAGGATTAGGAGGTGTGGTATTATAGGAAGAGGTGTGTCACTAGAGATGAACTCGGAGGTTTCTCTCTGACTCATGGATGTTATCCCAAGATGTGAGTCCTCAACTACTGCTCCAGCACCATGCTTGCCAGTCAGGTGCCATGATCTCTGCCGTGATGGTTATGGACACATCATCTGATTCTGTAAGACCCTAACAACTTTCTTCCAAGAGTTTCCTTGGTCATTGTGTCTTGTCACAACACCAAAGTAAATAAGACCTAAGACAGCCACTCCCATAACACTCATGCCACTATTGCACCAGCAAGTATATCTGCCACCCTGGTTGTCATTTATAGCTCACAGCATAGTTAGAATTTTTTCTGTCCCTCCTAGCCCTGAGATCCAGACAAATCTCTTCCACACAAAGTCACACAGCTGCTTATGAAATAATTATTCAGAAGCTAAATATTATAACAAATGTTGGGCCAGTAGTCCAGGCATATTACTGACTAGCTCTTAACTTAAATTAACCCATAATTCTTATCCATGTTTAACCACATGGCTTAGTGCCTTTTATTCAGTTCAGCATTCTCCTCTTGCTTCCTTAGTGTCTGTCAGGTGTCTCCTGCTCTGCCTTTCCTCTTCCCAGAATTCTTAGTCTCGTAGCCCTGCCTATACTTCCTTCCTGCTTACTGGCCAGTCAGAGTTTTATTAAACCAATATAAATAGCAAATATTTACGGTGTGCAAGAGCATCATCCCATATCACAGAATTACAACTAGAGGAGACTCCTACGGCTGATCCAGGAACCTAAGCAGAACATTTCTGTACTATAAATCTAGTCTGTGTGGAGAAAACACCTCTTTAGGACCCATCTGATTTCTCTATGTCCTGTGACTAATGCTTGGAGTGTTTCCAGTCACTAGCTCAAGAATATAACTAACCAGATTTTACAATTAAATTATCCCATAATTCTTCCCTATTTTTAGCCACACGGCTTGGTAACTTTCCTCAGTTCCTCATCCTCATCTTGCTTCCTCTGTGTCTGGCTGGTGGCAGCTTCTCTGCCTTCTTTCTCCCCAGAATTCTCCTAGTCATTTTGCCCTGCATATACCTCCTGCTTGGCTACTAGCCAATCAGCATCTTACAAATTTTTACAGTATACAAGAGCATTATCTCACAGCAAACCCCTTTTTTAAAAAATTCAAGAGTGGCTGGAGAGATGGCTCAGCGGTTAAGAGCACTGACTGTTCTTCTGGAGGATCCGAGTTCAATACCCAACATCCATATGGCAGCTAAAAATTGTAATTCTAAGATCTTACACCCTTACACAGTTATACATGCAGGCAGAACACCAATTCACATTAAAATAAAAATTTAAAAAAGAAAGCTTTAAAAAAAATCCAAGAGACCACAAAAAGTGCAAGGAAATGAATAAAGCTGTTCAAGAACTCATAACAAAAGTAGAGTAGATGAAGAAAATCCAAACTAAGATGTGGATATTTGTTAGATATTTAATAAGTCCTGAAATATCAGAGGCAGCACACAGTCAAATCCTAGGCAGACAGCTCAGGAAATCCTTGATCCTTGAATACAAGGATAAACAGCTGAGTCAATCACACACACCTTTAATCCCAATACAGGGAAAGTCAGGGAGTGGTGACCTCCACCCTTGATCCTACAACTCCAGAGACAGAACTTCTTCTGTTTCTGTGAGTTCAAGGCTACACACCTTTAATCCTAACCTGGATGGGATAGGGTGTATAAGAACAGAAGGACTGGCAGAAGCAACCAGGAGTGAGGCTGAGGAAGTTGCAAGACAGCTGGGTGAGAATTGACTGTGGTGCTTCCTCTCTCTGACATTTCAGCCTTCCCCCAATATTTGGCTCAGAGTCTCATTTATTACAACCTGAATTAGTGCTACTACATTTGGTACTCAACTTTGGGACACAAATTTTCCCACCCCAAAAAAGTCGCTTACCGACCAGAACAACACGTCACTGGAGGAGTAATTATCGGCTGGTTAGGCTATTGAGTTAGCCTCCAGCTTTAGGCAGACCACCTGAGATTAAAGTGTTCCTATCTCACTTTTATTTGGGTAAGTTTTTTCAGACAGTGACCTCTTTCTCCTGGTGGATTGTGGATTCTTTCTCTTTCTGGACCCCTACTTGGGCTGCTGTCACACTAGGTAGCTGCCCCACTTCACAACCATTTGAATTGTCACTGACAACTAGATTGGTGAGTACAACAAATATTTTTTTAAAAAAGGGGGAAATTTGTTTAAGGCAATGGAGGATGCATGGTCTTTCTGTGATCTCCCTGTAGATGATTTGATATTGGAGCCAGTAAAGGAAAAGATAAAATAGATGGAATTATCCCCATAATGCTTATTATGAATATTTTTGTTATTAGACTCCTGTTTTATCATTGAAGAAGTCAATTAATGTGAATACTAAAAAAAAAGGGGGGGCTGGAAAGGTGGCTCAGCGGTTAAGAGCACCGTCTGCTCTTCCAGAGGACCAGGGTTCGATTCCCAGCACCCACATGGCAGCTAACAACTATCTGTAATTCCAGTTCCAGGCAAACACCAAGGCAAATAAATAAATAAATAAATAAAGTTAAAAAAAAAAGTCAGGGCTGAAGAGATGGCTCAGAGGTTAAGAGCACTGACTGTTCTTCCAGAGGACCTGAGTTCAATTCCCAGCAAAACCACATGGTGGCTCACAACCATCTATGATGAGGTCTGGTGCCCTCTTCTGTAAAAACTGTATGCATAATAAATAAATAAATCTTTTAAAAAAAAGTCTTTAAAAAGTCTATTAAAAAGGAACTCAAGGATATTCAAACACCAACAGAGGAGTATAAAGAACAGACCTCATCAATATCATGTAAGGCTACAGCAAAACAGCCTAAGGTTATCAGACAGCCAACACTAATATACCCAGTAACCATTAAAAAAAATCAAAAGTGGGGGCTGGAGAGATGGCTCAGTGGTTGAGAGCACTGACTGTTCTTCCAGAGGACTTGAGTTTGATTCCCAGCATCCACATGGCAGCTCACAACTGTCTGTAATTCCAAGATTTGACACCATTACACAGTTACACATGCAGGCAAAACACCAATTCACATAAAAAATTTTAAAAATGTGATTATGACATATGGGATGCAATTCCCATTTGTAAAACAAATGCTCAATAGCTCATCTTCTTGCAGTCGGATCACCCCTAAGGACTGGTTAGATATGGTTACTGCTGTTTTGGAAGCAGGGCCACTTTTACAATGGAAAACATGGTGGAAGGAGGAGGCTAAAACAATAGAACAAAGAAACAGAGCCAGGGGCATAGAAGTCTCCCAAGACAACTTCTTGGGGAAGGAGAATATTCTGATATTGAAAGACAGTCCCTATGTAATTCACACATTCTTGATTTATGCTGCATGGCAGCACTAAATGCTTGGGATGGGATAGAAGAAGTAGAAAAGAAAATAGAATCATTCACAAAAATAATTCAAAGCCCAAAGGAAACTTTTACAGACTTTTTGCAGAGATTATCTGCAGCAGTAAATAGGATAGTACTGGATTCAGAAGCAAGGTGAATAATAATCAAATCTCTGGCATTTGAGAACACTAATACACAATGCAAAAAAAAATAATAAGACCATTAAAAGCAAAGTCAGCATCCTTAGAGGATTGGATTCATGAAACAATTAATGTAGATTCTTATGTAGATGATGATAATTGGGTAGGAAAGGTCATTTCTAGAGGTACAAGAAAAAAGCAGAATGTTAAATGCTATAATTGTGGAAGGCAAGGTCATATACAAAGCAATTGTAATAAAGGTGTTCCCAGAACCAGTGCCTCTGTTAGGAATAATCCCAACAGAGCACCACTCCCTCCAAAAAGTTAGTCTCAACAAATAGAAGAAACATGAAACAACACCCGGCATCCTACCAGGCCACCTCAGATTAAAGTTGAACATTAACCACAAAAGAACAACAAACGCTGGAAAATCATAGAATCAGAACAACTCTTTACATAGTGAAAAATGGTTTAATGTAGAATTTTAAAAATAAACACTTTCAGACTGGAGAACTGGCTCAAAGGTTAAGAGCACTGACTGTTCTTCCAGAGGTCCTGAGTTCAATTCCCAGCAACAACATGGTGGCTCACAACCATCTACAATGACATCTGGTGCCCTCTTCTGTATACTGTATACATACTAGATAAATAAATCTTTTAAAAAAATAAACACTCTCTAGAATTGAAAAAAATAAAAACACAACCTGCCTAAGTTAATGGAACACAAAAAATAAAGTTCAAAGAAGCGGTTCAGAGCAATAAGTGTATACATTAAAAATGAGAAATTGGAAAGCTCATATAACTCAAAATCACATTGGAGGCTCTAGAACAAAAAGAAAAATCCACAACAAAATGGAGTGGACTGAAAGAAATGATCAAACTCAGGGCTGAATTCATTAAAATGGAAAAAATTACAAAGAATCAATGAAACAGACTTTTGACAAAATCAGTAAAATTAACAAATCTTTAGCCAATTTTCTTTAAAAAAAGAAAAAAGAAAAAAAGAAAGAGGGGGGTGGAGAGATGGATCAGAGGTTAGGAGCACTGACTGTTCTTCCAGAGGACCTGAGTTCAATTCCCAGCAAAACCACATGGTGGCTCACAACCATCTATGATGAGGTCTGGTGCCCTCTTCTGTAAAACTGTATGCATAATAAATAAATAAATCTTTAAAAAAAAAAAAAAGAAAGAAAAGAAAGAATCTACTAGACATTCAAAGAAGAATTACTACCATTACTCCTCAAGCTATTTCACACAGTACATACTGAAGGAATATTGCCGAATTCCTTTTATGAGGCCACAATCACCCTAATACCCAAGCCACTCAAAGACACAACAAAGAAGGGGAATTACAGACCAGTTTCCCTCATGAATATTGATGCTAAAATCCTCAACAAAATTTTGGCAAACCATATACAACAATATATAAAAAAATATCATCCATCATGACAACTAGGCATCATCCCTGAAATGCAGGGTAGGTTCAACATATGAAAAACTGTAAACGTCATCCATCTTATAAACAAACTGAAGGAAGAAAACCACATGATCATATCCTTAGATGCTGAAAAAGCCTTTGACAAAATCCAACACTCCTTTATGATAAAAGCCCTGGAGAGAGAGATCAGGAATACAGGGAAAATATCTCAATATAATAAAGGCAATTTATAAGAAGCTGACAGCCAACATCAAACTTAATGGAGGAAAAACTTAAAGCAATCCCACTAAAATCAGGAACTAGACAAGGATGTCCTCTCTCCTCTTATCTATTTAATATAGTTCTCGCAGTTTTAGCTAAAGCAATAAGAGAACGAAAAGAGATTAAGGGGATACAAACTGGAAAAGAAGAAGTGAAGCTATCTCTATTTGCAGATGATATGATTATATACATAAGTGACATACAAAATTCTACCAGGGAACTGCTACAGCTGATAAACACCTTCAGCAATGTAGCAGGATACAAGATAAACTCAAATAAATCAGTAGCCCTTCTATACTCTAAAGATAAAAGGGCTGAAAAAGAAATAAGGGAAACATCATCCTTTATAATAGCTGCAAATAGCATTAAATACCTTGGAGTAACTATAACCAAAGAAGTAACAGATCTATTTGACAAAAATTTTAAATAACTGAAGAAAGAAATTGAAGAGGATATCAGAAAATGGAAAGCTCTCCCATGTTCCTGGATAGGTAGGATCAACATAGTAAAAATGGCAATTATACCAAAAGCAATCTACAGATTCAATGCACTGTCCATCAAAATCCCAACAATATTTTACAGACCTTGAAAGAACAATACTCAACTTCATTTGGAATAACAGGAAAGTCAGGATTACCAAAACAATTTTGCTCAACAAAAGAACCTCAGGAGGCATCACCATCCCCAACTTCAAGTTATACTATAGAGCTATAGTAATAAAAACAACCTGGTACTGGCATAAAAACAGACTTGTGGATCAATGGAATCAAATTGAGGATCCAGGCATTAACCCAAAAACCTATGAACACTTGATCCTCGGCAAAGAGGCCCAAAATATTCAATGGAAAAAAGATAGTATCTTTAACAAATGGTGTTGACATAGCTGGTTGATAGTGTGTAGAAAAATGTAAATAGATCCAAGCCTATCACCTTGCACAAAACTCAAATCCAAGTGGATCAAAGACCTCAACA
Source organism: Sigmodon hispidus (assembly GCA_004025045.1). Lineage (NCBI taxonomy): Eukaryota > Metazoa > Chordata > Mammalia > Rodentia > Cricetidae > Sigmodon > Sigmodon hispidus. The sequence goes on along the minus strand of PVIH01010400.1, from coordinate 61,940 downwards.
TAAACCCAGCCACTCTGAATTTGACAGAAAAGAAAGTGGGAAATACCCTCCAACGAATTGGCACAGGCGACCATTTCCTAAATATAACACCAATGGCACAGACACTAAGAACAACAATCAATAAGTGGGACCTCCTGAAACTGAGAAGCTTCTGTAAAGCCAAGGATACTGTCAATAGGACAAAATGACAGCCTACAGAATAGAATGGGAAAAGATTTTCACCAACCGTACAAGTGATAGAGGACTGATCTCTAAAATTTATAAAGAACTCAAGAATCTAGAGCCCAAAACCTTGAATAACCCAATCAAAATATGGGGTTCAGAACTAAAAAGGGAATTCTCAGCAGAAGAATTATGAATGGCTGAAAGGCACTTGAAAAAGTGCTCAACTTCTTTAGCCATCAGAGAAATGCAAATCAAAACAACTTTAAGATACCACTTGTCAGATTGGCTAAGATAAAAGACACAGGTGACAATCTATTCTGGAGAGGTTGCAGAGCAAGGGGAACACTCCTTCATTGTTGGTGAGAGTGTAAGCTTGTTCAGCCACTCTGAGATGCAGTATGGTGGTTTCTCAGAAAATTGGGAATCAATCTCCCCAAGGATCCAGCAATACCACTTCTGGGTGCATACCATAAAGAAGCACATCTGCACTCCAAAGACATTAGCTCAACTATGTTCATAGCAGCATTATTTGTAATAGCAAGGACCTAGAAACAACCTAGATGCCCCTCAACTGAAGAATGGATTAACAAACTGTGGTACAACTACACAATGGAGGGGCTGGAGAGATGGCTCAGAGGTTAAGAGCACTGACAACTACACAATGGAATACTACTCAGCAGTAAGAAAAAAAAATGATATCCTAAAATTTGCAGGCAAATGGATGGATTTGGAGAATATCCTCCTGAGTAAGATATCACAAACCCAGAAAGAAAAGCAGAGGATGTACTCACTCATTAGCGGACTCTAAACAAAAAAGCAAAAAAACAAAGCATGTCCAAGCTGCAAACCATAACCACTGAACAGCTTGGGATTTGAAACACCTTGGACTGGCACCTTGGATGCCACTCCCTCTAGAGGAACACCTGACTCAGTCTTGATGTTGGGGTGAGCAAACTGGATCTGCCAGGAGTGGATGCTGAATTAAGCCATATTGGGACTTTGAGACCTTGGGACCTCCTGCCCTTGCTGGGGAGGAGATGGGGAGATGTGGAGAAGAGAAAGTGAGTGGAGGGGGTGGGAGAGGGAAGGGACCTTGAACAAGGATATACACAGATAGAAAATGTGACTTTATTCATAAAAAAATAAAGAAAACAGAGAGAAAAGATCATACTTAGAAATGAAAGGGGAGCATATAAAAACAGACACTGGAAAATCCAGAGAACATTAAGAACATACTTTTAAAAGTTGTCCTGTACTGCACTAAACTGGAAAATCTAAAAAGAAATGAAAAATTTTCTCAATAGATATAAATTACCAAAGTTAAATCAAGATCAAATAAGCAATTTAAAAAGACATATATCCCTAAGGAAAATTGAAGAAGCCATTAAAAGTCTCCCAACCAAAAAGAATTCTGGGCCAGATGTTTTAAGCACTGGAGTCTACCTATTTGTCAACAGTTTTTATTATCTGCAGTGTCTGCACCTAGGGCTGCAGCCTAAGGGGATTCTGTTTCCTCAGGCACCAATTCTTTCTATGCTATTAAGAGAAACTATCTAAATCTAAAGAACTCACAGTTCAAGGTTTGAGGTGGAAGTCTGGTCTCTCAGAGGAACTGAACTCCAAGTAGCTAATCTTCCTTTGCTGGCATCTTAAAAAAAAAAAAAAACCTCAGAGTCTTCTCTCCGACCCAACTTAAAAACCTTGCTATGCATGTTTTCTTCCAGTGCTTTCAGTCAGCTACTTGATGACTTAGTCTCCTGCTTGAAGGTTAATTTTATTTAATCAAACACATCTTTGAATTGTTAACAAAAGCAATAAGAAAAATGTAATACACTTTAAAATAATATTTCCTAACATCTACCAGACTTTCAAAGAAGAGTTAATGTCAAAATGTCTCAAATTATTTTACAAAATAAAAACAGAAATAATGTTGCCCAATTCATCCTGTGTGGATACTAAGGACCAAACCACACTAAAACCCAATAAAGATAATTACATATCAATTTCTGTTATGAGTATAGATGTAAAAATACTTGACAAAACCCTTGTATGCCAAAATAAATACTAAGAAAGATAATCGCCATGATATAGTAGGCATCACCCCACAGATATGCAATCATAGTTCAATGTATGAGCATCAATAAATGCAATTTTCTATATAAGCAAACAAAAAACAAAGACCCCATGATCATCTTATTAGATAAAGAACAGGCCTTTGACAAAATCCAACACTCCTTCATGAGATAAATCCTGGAGAGATTAGGAATGAAAGGGACACACATCAACATGATAAATGCCTACACACATGAGCACATACATTACACATTTATCACACACACAAACTAATTTTTAAATTAAAATGTATTTTTAAGTAAAAACAATCTGAAGATATAGTTCAGTTGTAGATGTGTGGTCAGCATGCATAAGGCCCCAATTTGATCCTCAACACCATTAAAATAAGCATATCAAACAAATGTTACAAATGCTGGCATTAAAATGCATGCTAAGATGCCTCTGTGATGGTGCTATTGCATACATAGTTTCACTTTGACATATTCAGAGATGTTTTAAACTCTTAGTTCTCATATTTTCAAGATCCTGACCTAAAACTGCATAACATTTCATCAATAATCTTAATAAAATTGTCACATTGAGTTTTCTTTATTTTCCATTTTCTGCCAGCTCAAATCAGTATTTCATTGTGATTCTTTTTTTTTTTTTTTAAAGTAAACTTTATTTTATTTATTTATTTGCCTTGGTGTTGCCTGGAAGTGGAACTACAGACAGTTGTTAGCTGCCATGTGGGTGCTGGGAATCGAACCCGGGTCCTCTGGAAGAGCAGGCGGTGCTCTTAACCGCTGAGCCATCTCTCCAGCCCCTCATTGTGATTCTTAAGGCTAGAGAGTTGGCTCAGAAGTTAAGAGCACTGACTGTCCTTCCAGAGGTCCTGAGTTCAATTCTCAGCAACCACATTATGGCTCACAACCATCTATCTATCTGGAGATTTGGCGCCCTCTTCTGGCACACATGCATAGTGGAGGCAGAATGTTGTATAAATTTTTTTTTTCAGGAACTGGTATTTATTATCAAAGCCATGTTCGATGTCAACAAGATGTCACAACTACAAAAAAAATTGCGCACATTGCAATCTTAATACAAACAGTCAAATGGAACCCCAATTATTAAAATATTAATTCAGATTACCCCAAAAAGCAACTGAATTTTTTAAACATCTTTATACATCCAGCCAACAAATTAAAATGGCTAACAAGAAAAAATACAAATTCAGAGGTCTGGTATTGATGTTTAAAAAAGGCAACTACTTAAGCATTTCTATCGATTCGAACATCAATCACTCAGCTTCATGCCATTCATCATCCGGCAGGCTCTGTCAGCCACCTCTGGAGACTCAAACTTAAAACACACCACACCCCTTGAACTTTCCGTTCTCCATCTTGATGTCAGCGTACAGCACGTGGCCACATTCGTTGAATTTATCTTTTAGCATCGTCCATGTAAAATCAAATGGGAGATTTCTCACAATTATCTGGCAGGCCTTTCGGGCTACTCCAGGTGCACGGCCTCCAGCTCTGCCAAAGGAACCTGCGAAGCTTCCTCCAAAGTTGCCCCGTTCCATTTCAATGGCTCCGTCAAAGCTAGCTCCTCCAGTGCCACCCATGGCCAGGCCCATTCACTCAATGCCATCTCTCAATGCTGGGCCCATGGCAGGGCCCATGCACTCCAGACTGTTGGCTCCCATGCGCTTGAGGCCCATGCACTCCAGACCGTTGGCTCCCATGCGCTCGAGGCCATACGCTCCAGACCGTTGGCTCCCATGCGCTCGAGGCCATACGCTCCAGACCGTTGGCTCCCATGCGCTCGAGGCCCATACGCTCCAGACTGTTGGCGCCCATGCCCTCCAGGCTGGTGGCCATACGATCCATCACAGGGCCCATGCGCTCCAGGCCGGCCCCCATGCTGGTGGGCACCATGAGATCCATACTTAGGCCCATTCGCTCAATGGCAGGGCCCATGCACTCTACACCAGAACCCATGCGCTCAATGGTTTGGCCCACTCAGTCAATGGGCACAGCCATGCTCTCTAGGCCAAAGCCCATTCCGGCACCCATGTGCTCCAAGCCAGAGCCAATGCGCTCCATGGTCTGGCCCATGTGCTCAATACTGGAGGCCATATGGTCAAGACCTAGTGGGCCCATGCGCTCAATGCCAGAACTCATATGCTCAACTGAGCCCATGCGGTCCATGACCAGGCCCATACGCTCAATCTCAGAGCCCACTTGATCCATGCCATGGCCTAGGCTTGCACTCATGCGCTCCATGCCAGCACCGCCAATGCGGTCAATGCCAGGGCCCATCCTCTCGATCCCAGGGACACTGCCTCCAGCTCCACCTCTTCTCTGCTTTGCAATGATCTCTCCTGTCTTCAGTGCATTACTTAGGATTTCATTTATTCGGACCATGTTCATCCCAGATCCAAATCGCCCCATGTTTTCTATACCACCACCAAAGGGTCCTTCCATGCCTCCAATTTTATTTATTCCAAATCCTATGCCTTCCATTCCCATTCCTGCGGGCCCTAGGTTTCCTATTCCAATGCCTTTGTTCAAGTGGTTGGCATCAATAGGCTGCCCTCCAGGACCTAACCCCATGCCAATGCCACCAAGTCCATGGGGAAGTTACTGTGGTCGTTCAGGAGGGAAAAAGTCTCTCATCCATTTTGACGTGCATTGGTCTATCAAACAGCAGCTGGCCATTAAACATAGATATAGCTTGCATAGCTTCAATGGATTGTTCAAAAGTCACAATGCCTATTCCATAACTTTTCCCATCTTTATCTTCCAGAATATCTGCTCGAACCACCACACCAGCCATACTAAATACTTCCTTCAGTTTCTTCCAGCCAACTTTATAATCCAGATTTGCTACAAAAACTGTGCTTCCAAGTCTTCTAGCCTGTAATGATGGATAATCTCATTTGGGATGTTAGGATTATTTAGGATACTGGGTGGGATATTAATCATTCCTGGGCTACCAGGTCCCATAGCCATCACCTGCAGCATTGCTCTCCTTGCATGTCCACCATCAGGATCTTCTTCGACTTTCAGTGCTCTTCCACTCAGACTATGCTTGTTTAAAACTCCAGCAGCTTTTCTCATGCTCTCTTCCATCTTGGATTCAACAACAGCGCATTTCCTTGACTTTCCTTCAGCGTCCATTAAGAGCTCCACGTATGTTACCTCACTGTTTCTTTAACCAGATCTTTAAGTGACTGCCATTTCACATCAAAAGGTACGTTGGTAATGAAGGCTCTGTATCTCTTAGTTGGATTGGAATATGGCTCAAAACGATGGCCTCGTCTTTTTATATTTTCCCCTTCCTCTTCTCATTCTGAGTAGGTCGTTCTCCTTCACCCTCCGTTGCTGCTCTCTTCCTCCATTTTGGGCTCTGTCGCTGCCACTTCGGCCGCCGCTTCGACCCCTGCCGCCATTTTCTCTGCATCTGGGCTTTGTGTGAGAGTTCAATTCTCAGCAACCACATGGTGGCTCACAACCATCTATCTATCTGGAGATTTGGTGCCCTCTTCTGGCACATAGTGGAGGCAGAATGTTGTATACATAATAAATCAAAAAAAAAAAAAACAAGAAAGAAAAAATGAATTTGACTGTGATTCTCCCTGGAGCACAGTGTCTTTTCTCAACCTCATGATCCCTCTCCCATTACTTCTCTGCTGGTGTGCTGGTATCCCTTATTAAACACGGATTCTAGTTGGTATTTAATGAAAACTCAGAGCCAGATATTGGGGGAAAGCTGGAATATCAGGAATATCAGAGAGAGGAAACAGACCACAGGCAAATCTCACCCGGCCAACTTCTCAGGGTAAAAGCTATCTTCCAGTGTCCTCAGCCTGGCTGTCTCTTCTACAGCATACCTCAATGTCTGCCTACACCTGCCTTAAATATCTTCTTCACTCAGTTGTTTCATTTCCAGGTTCAACTCTGCATCCGAATCCTACAGTTAAGATCAAAGGTGTGAGCTACTACTATTTGATAGTTAGGCCTTGAACTCACAGAAATACAGAAAGATCTCTGTCTCTGGAATTATGAGATTAAAGGTGTAGGTCACCACTAGGTCTTTCCCTGTGCTGGGATCAAAGGCATGAGTTACCACTCTCTGATCCTCCTGGTTTGATTGTGGGTAAATCTGTCCTCTGGTATTCCAGGATGATTTTATTGAATATAAATATATCACCACAGTTCTTACTATGAAAGACCTCATTCTACACCATGCACAGACCACCCACATGACAGTGAACACATCTGTTTCCCTCTGCAGTGACAGTCAACAGACATTTGTGTCTTTAAACAGGAGACTTCAAACACAGATTGCTTTTCACTACTCACTACTACCGCCGTTTTAAACATGAGATTAAATACTACAGAACTTAATATCCATAAAAAGTTGATCTCTACTGGGATTTCACAGAAATAGTTGGTAAATATTATGTGGGGAAACTCACATTTGGGCAAGTATGAGCTAGGTAACATAAACAAGCTTCTGTCCTATGGAGTTTTTAGACCCTTTCCTTTCTGATGCTCAGTCTACATTAGCATTTTTATTTTACATCTAACTGAAGGTTTCTGTCCCATGCATTCCAAGGAGCTGGCATTCATACACACACACACACACACACACACACACACACACGGAAGAAAAAATGGTCAAAAATTTTTTTTTAATACATTGCTGGAGATGTATTTGGTAGAGCAGTGATTTTCAATCTTCCTTTTCTAAAAATATTTATTTATTTATTATGTATAGAGTAGAGGATACCAGATCTCATTATAGATGGTCGTGAGCTACCATGTGGTTTCTGGGAATTGAACTCAGGACCTCTGGAAGAGCAGTCAGGGCTCTTAACCTCTGAGCCATCTCTCCAGCCCCAGGTCAAATTCTTTAAAGTAGAGAACGTACATTAAGTGGTCTGCTATTGTTCCATTTCACTTTCCACCTCTGCTCTGAGCCTGTCTCCAGGACCATTGGTAACAACAAACATAATCCAAACCCTCCTAGTTGAAAATATCAAAAGTAGTAATAGATTGTGTGCCAATGGATTACTTTTTAAATTTTATATGAAACCTAAAATTTTTACATACTTACTCATTTTATGTTTTGATACCCATATATATTCTATAAGGTTCAAGTATGAATGTATATGCTTAGACACTTATCATTTCTTTACAGTCAAAATATTCAAAATTCTCTTTTTACTAGTACAAGATAGTTTTTTTTGGTTTCTTGTTTGTTTGTTTGTTGTTTTTTTTTATAAACACAGCTAAAAGAAATTCTCCATGAAAAGGAGCTTCCATTAGGCTGACTTGTTGACATGTTTATATTGTGTTTTCTTAATTGATTACTTCTGTGGGAGGGCCCAGGCCTCTCTCTGTGTGTGGTGCTGACCCTGAGCAGGTTTCCTGGGCAGTATAAAATAGCAAGCTGAGGAAGCCGGCCTGCAGCTTTCCTCCACGGTTCCCTCCTGAATTCACTCACCGAGGGATCATGTCCTGGAAGTTTTAAGTTGAAAAAACTCTTTTCTCACCTAAGTTGGTTTTGATCTGTGTTTTGTCACAGCAACAGAAAAGCAAACCAGAAAAAAAACAAAAGACTTTTAAAATAAAAGATAAATAGATTATGCATAGCAACCCCGAAGTGCAAGAGAACACCGCCATCTAATCTTAACTTAGTACCATTCACCATCCCCCTCAACTTTCCAAATATGTTCTTTAATATTCATCAGAGTTAAAAGAGACTGCTAGGCTCTCTGTCCAGAGATTCAGATTCTTAGGTCTGAAACAGAAGTTAAATATCACCTTTGTACCCAGTTCCTAGGTGAGGCTGGGACGAGAACCCTGCTTTATAGGGACACTTTGCTGCTGGAATCTTCCACATTTTGTCACCAAGTCCAGAGAATAAACGCTCCCACAGGCTTCAGCTCCATGTCCATTTTCCTGCTATGCGCTTCCATGGTCTCCTTTCTTTTAGCCTCCCTATCCAGGTGACAGGAGAAATGGATTTTGAGAGAACTAAAGCTGTTGAAGATTCTTCAGTGAGTTCATGTTTCCTTCAAAGAAATTAGTCATAAGCATTTAACTTCATATAAGATTCTCCTCGACCATTCATCGTCTGCCTTGTATTTTATACTAAACACAACTGTGGTTAGATATGACATATATAATAAAGCTTTCCTGAAGATCAGAGGACAGAGCCAGCCACAGAGTTAGCCATAGAGGTCAGGGCATGGTGGCATATGCCTTTAATCCTAGCACTCAGAAGATCGAAGCAGATGGATCTCTGTGAGTTCAAGGCCACACTGGGCTACAAGAAACTGATCTAATCCAGGACAGAAATGGAGCCAGGTGGTGGTGGCACTCACCTTTAGTCCCAGTACTTGAAATTCCCTGCCTCTGCTCCAAATACTTGGGAAACACACATGCCTTTAATCCCAGCACTAGGAAGTTTGAAACAGGAAGTAATATGGCTGGGCAGAGAAAGGGATGTAAGACAAAAGAAGATAGAGTTCCCCTTCACCATTTCATCTTGTGGTATCCTTCCCTTTCGGCTGAGAACTCAGAGGCATTCAGTCTAAGTATCCGTGGAGACAGATCTGCCCCTTTCAGCCCAAGGAGTTGGCTGGGTGAGAAGTGGTTGTGGCTTGTTCTGTCTCTCTGATATTTCAGCTTTTCTTTAATATCTGGTTCAGAGTTTTTATTATAAGACCAAGCAGAATTTATGCAACACACAACAGACCTTTCCTCCCTTCAGGACTCTCAGTCCTTCTCCAATAAAGGGCCCTTGCCGGCTCTTCAGTGCCGCTATCCATCTTCCCAGATGTGCTCAGGGAAGAAGAGATAAAAGGTGGAACCATGCCCAAGCGGCAAACCACAACCACTGAACAGAATGGGATCAGAGACACCCTGGACTGACCCTACAACCCCACTCCAACTATAGGAACACCAGACTCACTCTTGAGGGAGGGGGGACAAAACTGGATTTGGCCAGGAGTGGAGACTGATCCAAGCATTATTGGGTCAGTGGGACCATAGGACTGTCTGCTCCCTGCCCAGGGAGGGGATGGGGAGTTGCGGAGAAGAAAAATGACCAGATGTGGTGGGAGGGGGAAGGGACCTTGAATAAGGATATACAGGGATGGAAAAAAAAAATTCAGAGGGAAAGCTGAACACAAAGTAAATATATGTGTAGCAATCTTATTTGCATTACCACCCTTGATAAGCCATGCTTATGGTTCTTATCCTCTTTATAGTTATTGTTAACTTTTCCGCATTTTAAACTCATTTTACTGTTTTTTTGATAAAAAAATAAAATTAAATAAATAAATAAATAAAAAGGTGGAACCAAGGAAGATTCCGCAATGATCCTCTGCCCTCAGAGACACCAAGCTATTCACGCTCACATTACCCTCACAAGACCTGGAGAAGCCGGGGGACACCATAATTCCCACTCCAGTGTAGCAGAACGAAAAGGCATACTGAAGACTGAGGAAGAAAGAGTAGCCAGCGTTGCCCCCCCCCAAACACTGTGCGGCATAGACACACCTCCTACTTGAGGAAGGGGAAATCACGACCAGCCTGAAAACTGAAACCTGGTACTAGGCCCTTCCGCATTATATGCAGTGATTGGCCAAGTCCCTGTCTACTAGGCCAAAAGCTATGGACAAGGCCAGAACTATAATAAACCATGTAGCAGTTTTTATCACCCTCAGTCAACCTTGGGCAGCAGAACCAGGACTCAAACCTCACCCGCCGAAGAGCAGGACATGAGATCCAGAGGAGAGTTCTGTCTTGAGGGTACAGTTGCAGGCCCACCATGCAGAGACCAGGCAACCGATAGGACCAAAGACCACAAGGACCGTAAAAGTTTATAATCACACTCTAGACCAGGGGGACCACAGGGATTCTTCTTTGCTTTCTTTTCCTTTGTTTGTTTTTGTTTTCTTCTCTTTTTCTTTTCTATTGTTGAAATTATTTATATAGTCAGTCAGTCAGTCGGTCGGTTAGTTAGTTAGTTAGTTTTTCTTATTTGAAACTAGATCCTGGAACTAGAGAGATATTAAAAGCAGTTAAGAGCACTGAGTGCTCTTCCAGAGGTTCTGAGTTTAATTCCCAGCAACCACATGGTGGCTGATAACCATCCGTAATGAGATGGCACCCTCTTCTGGCCTGCAGGGATATACACAGGCAGAACACTGTATACATAATAAATAAATCTTTAAAAAAAAAAAATTCCTTTCTCATACCAAGTTTCCAGAACGAACTTTCCTGTCCCTCCACTCTTTCCAGTCCCCTCCACCCCCTTTCTCCAGCAGATTCACTCCCGCCTTGTCTTCCTTCAGAAAAAATAACCTCCAATAAACAACCAAACAAATTCAATAATAAGACAAGGCAAATGCCCTTACCCCAGGCTCAACAAAGCATCCCAAAGGAGGAAAAGAGTCTCAAGAACAGGGGAAAGACTGAGAAACACACCCCCTTATACAGTTAAGAAGCCCCACAAAAACACCAAGTTAACAGATAAAACATGAAACATTGTTCTAATTAGTGTTTATTAATTTAAAAAAAAAAGGGAGTCAAATATTGGGGTAGGAATATTTGAACGATCAGAAACTGGGAGCAGCTGCCGGAAGCGTCCTACCTTGTCCTTTGGTCCTCCATCCAAAAGGGTCTAGACCCTTTCTCCACCCACTGTCCATCACTCCAGGTCTGTTCTCTGCACAGACCTCCAGACCTCCATGATTCACTAACTAGTGCTCAGCTCTGCTCTCTAACTCCAAGAACACAAACAAAGCATCACACAAATGAGATCCTATCCTAGGGTAAAAACAAACAAACAATAAATAAAAACATCTTTTACACAAAAAACAGGTTTTTGATCAATTGATGAAAATGTTATGAGAAACCCCAAACCTGAAAATTACCTAAAAATGTCCCTGAGCTCCTGATTCTCCTGCCTCCACCCGAAAGTGCTGGTATTACATTTTCCAGTGTGTAGTGGACACCCAGGAGCCTTATTATAAGGCTGATTCTGATTTTGCAACCTGGGAGAAGCCTGAGGGCCTGAGGCCAACAAACTTCCAGGCAGGGGAGAAACCTGGTCCACACAGGCCTCCCTGGATTGTTTTCCCAAAGTTGCACCTCAAAGATTCCAGCTGGGACATGCTGGGGAGGGGGGATCACACTTGACACGGAGCTTGCCTTCCTGCAGCTTTGCTCCTGGGCTCAGCTCCGCTGCACTCTCCAGCAAGCCCTCTTTGACCCCTGCCTCTGGCCTCCTGGGACTCTCGGAAGAAGACTTGGGGAACAGGCTCGCTCTCAGCCAGGGCTGCAGTGGGAATCACCCAAAGCTTGAGAGGGCCAGGCCACACCCTAGACCAATCAAACCAGAATTTCTGGGGTGGGATTCAATATAAGCTTCTTAAAAAATAGGTCACAGGTGTGCATTATGCAAATGTCTGTAACGTTTTCCAGCCTCAGATGGCTCTCCAGACCTGCTGGTAAACACTACACCATGCTGAGTGCTTCCCTGTTATATAGAAGGCACCCAGAAAACCATAGTAGTCCGTTCCTGTCATCCCAACACTCAGGGGGCTAAGGCGAGAGGGTGGGGAGTTCAAGGCCAGTCTGGCTTATATATCTGTCCTATCTCAGCCCCTCCCCCTAAAAATATAGCAGACATGGTGGCTCACTACACTACTGCAACTTCAGCACTTGGGAAACCGAGGCAAGAGAATTGTCATGGCTTGAGAAAGCCTGGGCTAAATAGCAAGGCTTTGTCTAAAAGTCATTTTTTTAACATTTGTGTGTGTGTGTGTGTGTGTGTATGCCTGTGTGTGTATTGTGTATGTGTGTGTGTATTATGTGTGTGTATGTGTGTGTCTCTGTCTCTGTGTGTGTCTCTGTGTGTCTCTGTGTCTATGTGTGTCTATCTGTGTGTGTGTCTCTGTCTCTGTGTGTGTATGTGTGTGTGTGTCTCTGTGTGTGTCTATCTGTGTGTACCTCTGTGTGTGTCTCTGTCTCTGTGTGTGTCTCTGTGTGTGTCTGTGTGTGTCTCTGTGTCTATGTGTGTCTATCTGTGTGTGTGTCTCTGTCTCTGTGTGTGTATGTGTGTGTATCTCTGTGTGTGTGTGTCTATCTGTGTGTGTTTGTGTGTGTCTATCTGTGTGTGTCTATCTGTGTGTGTCTCTGTATGTGTCTGTATGTGTCTCTGTGTGTGTCTGTGTGTGTGTGTCTGTGTGTGTCTATCTGTGTGTGTCTATCTGTGTGTGTCTCTGTATGTGTCTCTGTGTGTGTGTCTCTGTGTATGTGTGTGTGTCTAGAGGTAAGAGGAGCACTTGTGGCAGTTGGTTCTCCTCTTTACCACATAGGTTCTAGGGAATCAAGCTGAGGTCAGTCTTGGCAGCAAATACCCTTGCCTTCTAAGCTATTCCAATGGGCCAAAAACAACAAAATATTTATAAACAAGGTGCCAGAGAGATGGCTTAGTAGGTAAGAGCATCTCTAGGTTCAGGCCAGCCTGGTCTACAGAGTGAGTTTCAGGACAGCCAGGGCTATAGAGATAAACCATCTTGAAAACAAAACAACAACAACAAAAAACCTTTTTTTTAAAGGGGAAAATAAAAAAAATAATAATGGGGCTGGAGAGATGACTCAGTGGTTGAGAACACTGACTGCTCTTCCAGAGGACCGGGGTTCAATTCCCAGCATCCACATGGCAGCTCACAACTGTCTGTAGTTCCAGTTACAGGCAAACACTAAAGCAAAAAATAAAAAATAAAAAAGTTTTTAAAAATAAATAAACAAATAAAATTAAAATTAAGAAAGGGGCTCTTTTGACCAAGTGATGTTTCCAAGAGTCCATTTGGTCTATAGTGCCTTGAATAAGTAGGGCCGAGTAGAAACTGTACAGCCATGGATGGGCAAAAAAAGCCTCATAGCCGTAGACCCTGCCTCCCCATACAGCCATGGAAGAACAGCATAACTTGTACCTCTGGAATTGTATTTCTATTTGCACTGTTATCTTAAGTCATTTAATGTGCCAGGAGAAAATCAGAACAAAGCAAATATTAGCAGCAAAAGATATGCCCTGGGTTCTCTTTGCACAAGACCTAGGTGTGTATGGCAGTGCAAAGACCCAGATTGACATTTCAGAAAGGTCCCTAAAGGTGTAGAAAACAGGACCTAAGGGGCACAGATACCAGAAATGATTGTCACCAATCAATAGGACATATGTTTCTGCTGTGCACTGGATATCTGAAGTGTTTGTTATAATTGGTTCCCAGTCAGCCCTGTCTCCTCTATTAATTGCATACATTCCTTTTGACAAACGTGACATACTGGTGGCATTGAAGACCAAGGTACCTTTCCATCTAAATTCACATTTGTGGCCAGAGCCTCAGACAAAGAGCAGAGCAAAGGTCATTTCTCTCTCATCCAGAAATATATGGATGGGGGAGGGGCTTGCTGGAACTGCATACATCATTGTGCCACCTTATCATGGCCATTTAGATTCCTTGGCTCTCCTATATCACAGTCTCTTTAGATAGACTCGGTCTGAGCTAGGCCTGGTGGTACAGGTCTGTAATGCCAGCACAGGGAAGGCTAAGGGAGAGAGAGTACATTTCAAAGGCAACCAGGGCTGCAGAGTAAGTTCAAGATGGCCTGCAACAACTAAGCAAGACCCTGTCTCAAAATAAAAACTAACGGGGGCGGGCTCTTCCAGAGGACGGGGGTTCAATTCCCAGACCCACATGGTGAATCATACCAGTCTGTAACTCCAGTTCCAGGGCTTCTGACACCCTTGCACAGTGTCATACATGCAGATAGAACACCGATGCATATAAAATAAAAATAAATAAATTTTTAAAAATTAAAACTAACCAGATGACTAGGGAATGTGGTGGAGTATTTGCCTCAACAGTGAGAGGTCCGATGTTAAATCTCTGGCAGGACGAAGAAAGGGAGGGAGGGAGGGAGGGAGGGAGGATTTTGAAGGCCCTCTAGGGTACAAGTTTGATCATGCAGTTGAGGCCACTCCAAGAACTTACAGGATTCAAACCAAAACTCAGCCAACTGACAGCCACTGTGCTCATGAACGGAAGTTTAAAAAGGAACAGAGCATATGCACTGCAGAGAGCACAATCCCAGCAGTTGTTCATGACAAAGCTTTAGAAATGCTGACTTTTGGGCAGTGACGTGCTCCACCAGGCACACTGGGAAACCACCCATTGTGGGAGCAACAGCTAGTGAGGGATGGAGAGAAGGACAGTCCTGTGCAGAGACTCAGGCCTGTGTTCTGAGCACCTGGGAGGCTGAGGCAGAAAGATCCCTGCCAGCCTATGCTTCAGAGTGGGAGAAAGACAAAGAAAACAGGAGACATCTAGGGAAGAAGGCTGTGGGTACAGGAGCAATAGTCCACAACACCGAGAACAGTCTGTCCAGCTCATCCCCAAACCTACCATTACTCCACAGTCACTGCTGGCCTCTAAGACTGACTAGAAAATTCCTTCTGAAGAAAAAGTTGCATTGTGCTTTTGTTCTGTTTTTGAGGGAATCTCACTATGTAACCCTGGCTGTCCTAGAACTGGCTATGAAGACCAGACTGGGCACATCCATAGAGATTCCACCTGCCTCTGCTGGCTAGAAGTAAAGGTGTTGTATAGATATACATATGGGGCGGCTAGAGATATGTTTGGCAGTTAACAATACATAGTGCTTTTGTTAAGGACCCAAGAATAGTCCCTAACATCCACAAGAAAGAGAGAATATGGGGCTGGAGAGATGGCTCAGCAGTTAAGAGCACTGACTGTTCTTCCAGAGAACCTGAGTTGGATTCCCAGCATCCACATGGCAGCTAACAACGGTCTCTAATTCCAAGATCTGACACCCTTACACAGTTATACATGCAGGCAAAACACCAATTCACATAAAATAAAAAATAAATTAAAAAAATAAAAGAGAGAGAGAGAGAAGCTTAGCTTCCCCCCTCCCCCTTGCCCCGCCCCCTCTCCTGCTCCCCCGCCCCCTGCCCCATCCCCCTCCACCCCCCCTGCAGCTGGCTGCTGGGCTCAGGCACTTGCTCCGGAGCCCCTGACTGTCAATTGTCTTTCCCACATTTCACCCCTTATAACTGTTAAATCAATAGCTACATCTTCATAGTGAATAATTGTGTCTGTGGTATTTTAATGGTCTCCTGTTTTAAAGTTTGTCAGCAGAGAAGAACCATTGATCTCCTTCCATCCACTCAGGACACAAAAGGACAAGCTCCCTGCAGCCTGAACTCGGGGATCAGAATTGGAAAAGCCAGTCCTGGGCCCTATACTGTCCCCTTGGCACTGCTGTCCCCAGCAAGAGTGATTAAATATTTCCTTTTTAGCACACATTTCCATTGCAGTTTAGCTACTAAAGGAAAAAGGGGGGCTGGAGAGGTGGCTCAGGGGTTGGGAGCACTGGCTGCTCTCCCAGAGGACCTGGGTTCAATTCCCAGCACTCACATGGCAGCTCACAACTGTCTGTAACTCCTGTTCCAGAGATCTGATACCTTCACACCAATGCATATAAATAAAGCTAAAATAAATTTAAAGAAAAAAGAAAAAGAGAAACCGCTTTCAGTCCAAAAGAGCTTCTTGGGGGCTGGGAGAATGACTCCACGGCTGAAGGGCTTGCCACGAAGACTTTTGTCAGACCACGGCACCCACATAAAAGCAGGGTGCAGCGGTGCACAGCTGTAATCTCTGCATTGGAAGCAGGAGTCAAGAGCCAGCCTAGCTGAATTGGCCAGTTCCAGGTTCAATATAGATGATGAACTCCTGTTTCAAAATATAAGGTGGATGGGGCAGGGAGATGCCTTCGTGAATAAAGGTGCTGTCTGTCGCCAAGCCTCATGACCTGAGTTCCACCCCAGAACCCACACAGATGAAGGATAAAACCAACTCCTCAAGGTTGCCCTCTGACCTCTACAGGCATGCTGTGGCACTTGAGAATACACACATTCAACATCAGCCTGTGGTCTCAGCATGCACATATGTTCATGCTCACCTGCTCACTCTCGAAGGAGCCTCCCCTAAGAGCTAGATATCAAATCCAGGGCCTCTCACATGTTTCCAAACAGAATCTTAGAGAGTCAGTCACCATAGCTTTCTTTGCTGAAGCTGTTGGAACCTGAGTAGGAACAGCGGATGAGCATTGTCACAGGCAAAAGAAATGACCATGCAGCAAGTTACAGGCTGGCAAGGAGACTCAGCCAATGCTTTCTCCTGTGCCCCAGAGCACTGAGCTGATAAATGCAGGGCTTCCCTGACCAGCCATGAGCTATACCCTCCAAACATGTATTTCTGTCGTTGCACAGGACATTGCATGTCCTTAATTACTCTTAAAATAGAACCTCTGTGTGTGTGCACATGCTGTGTGGGGGAGCATAAACAGTGCCTGTGCCAGAGGGGGAGGAGGAAACAAACAGAAGGGGTAAGACACACTTTTCCAAAATTCAGCTTTCCATCAACAGCAGCCCTAAGCCCCAAGGGACCTGGCAGCAGCTGGCTGGGCCAACCACAAATATTTGCACAGGTGAACTCCATCTAGAAAAGGCAGTCAGCTGGAGCCCTGGAAGAGAGAAAAAGGAACAACCCCACCTAGCTCCAGGCTCTGGTAGCTGAAGTAGACAGGCACAGCCCCATGCTCAACCATGGATGCTGCTTCAATCCTGGGGTACCCTGCAAACCAGCTAAGGAAAGTGTAGTCTTGCTGTACAACTCTTATGAAATTGTCACAGCTTTGACGGACTCACCATCATGTGCTCCATGGAAATCCAAAACCGAAAAGGCCCAGAATGGGCTTGCTAGCAGCTTCTCTCCCTAATCTACATGTGAGACAGGATCAGCAGAAGGGAAACCATGGAAATCCACATGTTCCTTCTTGTCTCTGAACAAGGCTTCCAAAGCATTTGTATCCTTAGGGATACAGGAGCACATACACTACCCCAAGGTCTGCTGCCCTGTAGTGTCTCTCTGGACCATGAGTCAGATAACAACTGGTAACCTCTGTATATCTCATCTGTCCAGGATAGGGATTCCTCCCTATCAGGTGGCTGAGACAGGGCTCCCTGCCACCAAACCCACTCGACAGCCAGTGGAGATTTTTGTCATTGCCCATCCCACCTTGGGACATCTGGAGGCACCATTAGTTGTCATTTTGGGGCGTGCTAATGGCCTCTATCAAGTAGCCATCGAGGAAACTGTTAAATATCCTTCACTGCACAGGTCAGCCCCAAACATCCTCAGTGCCAAGGATGAAATGCTTGCACTGTCCTGATGGGCTAACCTCAGTGTTGCCATCTCCCACCTTCCCCAGGGATCTTTCCCTTGAAGCCCAGCGCAGTAATTACCCTCCTGTGTTAATTTGTGGCTGGCTGCCCTATCAAAATATTTGGCTCTCAATGGGGTAGAGGGGGTGGGTTCCAAGAATGCTGTATTTTTCTTTCTCCTTCTGCTGTGTGCCTTCTCTCCTGGGATTAGTAACAATGGCTTTATGGTTTGATCCTTGCCACTTTGTGATGCTCCCAAGATAAAACCTCCAAGAACACTGCCTTACCTCAGTGTTCAAGCTTTGTGTGCTCCACTTCTGATTGGATGCTTTATCTGGACATCTGAACAGTCTCAACTTAACATAGCAGAAGCAGAGCTAGTCTCTTCTGCCACTGCTCCCCCCTCCTCAGCCCCCTCCTTCCACAGCTGCCCTGGTGTGGGAAACAGTCCTCACTCCTAAAAAGAGCACTGAAGACTTAAACCAATAAAAGTAAGGTTGTTTGTTTTATTCACTTCTAAAATTTAGTGTTGACCTGGTTAGTTTTATGTCACCTTGACACACGCTAGAGTCATTTGAAACCAGGGATTGAAAAGAAAATGCCCCATAAGAGCTGCCTATAGGCATCTGTGTTTCTACTCTTGTTTAAGGTATTGTATCTATGCAATTCATTTAAAATATAAGGTAAAAATCTAAGTTTTGAAAGCTATTATTACAAACTATTAGAATAATTAAGAAGCATAAGTTAGGCCAGGAGGTGGTGACACACACCTTTGATCCCAGCACTCAGGGGGCAGAGGCAGATGGATCTCTGTGAATTCAAGGCCAGCCTGGTCTACAGAGTGTGAGTTCCAGGACAGCCAGGGCTACACAGAGAAACCCTGTCTCAAAAAGCCAAGAAGAAAAAGAAAAAAGAACATAAGTTAGTAGTTAGTCATCTATAACAATCAAATTTGTAGATATGTTAAGTGTGTTTTCAAGACCATATAGAGATACATTTTAGATAAATAAGTGGTTTTCAAAGACCTACAGAATATGACATTTAAAAATGTTATGTTATGGGGCTGGAGAGATGGCTCAGCAGTTAAGAGCACTGACTGTTCTTCCAGAGGACCTGAGTTCGATTCCCAGCATCCACATGGCAGCTAACAACTGTCTGTAATTCCAAGATCTGACACCTTTACACAGTTATACATGCAGGCAAAACACCAATTCACATTAAAAAAAAAAAAATGTTATGTTAACCTAAGGTGTTTTCATGACAATGAGACACATCTGCTCTTGGCAGCACTAATTTACTTCAGAGATATTAGGCACTGAAGAAACTCCTTATGGAGTTTGCTTTCATTGTGGCAAAGTTAGCTGTTGAGCAAAGAAACTGCTCTTGCCTTTGACTGCTGAAAATGCACTGTGCAGACTGGACATGCAGGACCCAAAGGAAAGTGGTGCTGAACTTTGCCAAAACAAGGTAGGACAGTCCTTCAGAGTTTCTGTTTCACAGAGAGTCTGCCAGACATTCTGCAGGACACAGAAGAAAGCAACTGATGAACTTTGACAATACAGTCAGGACAGTCCTTTGAATTTCCTGCTTCACTGAAAAGTCTGCCAGGTACTCTAGGCCTGAAGGCTAAACATGGATACCACAACAATGAAGAGGAATTCTGAGTGACTGTCCAGGCAGCCAAATGTCTTTGTTGTTAGATAATATTACATCCTTCTGGGTCTTTGCTAGCATTCAAGCATTACTGTATGTCCCAGAACATCTTCACTGCCCCCAAATGGAGACTCTCTTTGAAGAACACACCTCATGAGTTAGCCTGCCTGGGAGCCTCTCCCTCATGAAGAATTCAAAGCCCATAGATCAACAATCAGCACATAAATGACAGCCATCAGACACTCAAGGGCAGAGTATTTACAGAGGTCCTGGCTATTTCACCTCCTACATCTCTTCGTGGAGAGCTTGAGCCTGGGGATGCTCCCTCCCTCTGCTCTACAGGGTCCCATTTATATGCATGCTGTGGGCAGTTAAACCTAAGAATAACAGTTTCTGAACGGGATCCCTTGTCACCCTAGGTTTGCTCTAAAGGTACTAGCGTAGCTACTTGACATTAACACTGATGGAGCATTTGTGTAGCACCAAACATTTTTAAAGCATTTGGCAAAACCCTCACCACTATCACCACCACCATCATCATCACCATCTTCATCAATAAACATCATCAACTCCTCATTGGATTTTTTTCCTTCTCTCCTTTCTGACCCCTAGGGTTTATTTCTGCAGACATCATGAGGATCTAGTAAACGCCTTAGGATTAGCATTGTCGGACTGGAGAGATGGCTCAGAGGTTAAGAGCACTGACTGTTCTTCCAGAAGTCCTGTGTTCAATTCCCAGCATCCACATGGTGGCTCACAACCATCTATGATGACATCTGGTACCCTCTTCTGTATACTGTATACATAATAAATAAATAAATATTTTTTTAAAAAAAGATTAGCACTGTCTGGCTTCAGGTTCCGTTGTCCAGCCCACCTACCCCTATCTCCAGGTCTCTCCTCTGTTACCCCCATACAGGACTAGCTATCAAGGAAACATGAGGGCCTCCTCTGTCACTCCTGCTGAAGCCCCTCCCCTTTCCAATTCAAGTCCAGACAGTGAGACCAAGGGGCCAGACAGTCTCCCGGATGCTCCCCCCTCAACCGTTGTGGTTGGCAGCATCCCCCCCTGCTGTGCAGCCGCTGAGCTCCTCTGTGAGGGGCAGGCTTTCCCTGCGGCAGTCAAAGCCTTTGTCTCCGGATCAGCTTCCCATCAGATATCCTGTCCTCCCTCATAGAAGACGGAAGAGGGATGATAGGATCTGACCCTGGGAGGCTGTCAAGTCAGGCCAGCTCTCTCTTCCAGTGAGGGGCCCAGTGCAGAGCTCTGGGAGCAGAAAGACAGTGAGAACAAGATCTCTGATTGTTCTCAGTTGCCTGACTGGAGATCTCGTTTTTCCCCTTAATCAGAAGGCTCGTGTATGAAATGCTTCTGGCAACAGTTTTGCATTAACTGTTTTGGTTGACCGACTGTTTCTGTGCATCTCTTCCAGCCAAAAGCACGCACAATGTGGCTCAGATTAGGCAGAATGAAAGGAATTCTCAACCTCAAAGCCAGGAGTTTGGCTTTAAATTGGGGATGGGTCCTCGCCTTATGTCCCAGAAACCTCTGCAAGAGTCTGTCACTCGGCCTCACATTTAGACAGGCTCATCGTTTCTGAAAAGCCAGCCCCATATGTCCCCTGGCAGCAGGCCCTAGAGCAGAGCTTGATGGCCTGCAGGTGATACGTGTACCTGAGGGCCTTCCTAGCCTCATTGGACTGTTGCTCATTAAATTTCCCTGATGGCAGAAACAGCTCAAATCTCCCAAAGCTGGGCCCTCAGCTGGGCTCCTGGTTAGGCACTGCCCACAGCCCATCTGGATACACAGCCTGTGGCCAAACTCTCCCGAGGGTGTGGTCCTGTCTGAACCCCAGCAGACTGGCCAGCCACCAGAGCCATCAAGAGCCCCGTCTAGCCCTCCCATTCTCAGCCCACTAGGGCTTTGAGCAAATCTTTTCCCCAGACCCTTGTTCTGGATCTCTCATGGACCTACAGCTGAAGAAGGAGGCAAGACAGTCTCAGAGGAAAGGTGTATCAGGAATAAGCCAGTTCTTGGAGATGCTATAGCACCTACCAGTGGGTCTAGCATCATGCCAACACAGAGCTATAGCAGGCTGGGACCCAGAATAAACCAGAACAGTTTGCACCTGAGGCAAGTCCGAGGCAGGGCTGCAGTTACACATTTTATAGAGGGCTGGGCTGCTCTTCAATGGGACTGGCTCTTGTCGGAGAAGAAAAGCCCATGTTCTCTTAGGTTCTTATCTTGTTTTGGGTTTTTTTGTTCACCTGTTGAGACTGGGTCTCAAGTAGCCAGGCTAGCCTCAAACTATGTAGCTGAGAATGATCTTGAACTCTTGTTTTTTGTTTTGTTTTTGGCTTTGGGTTTTCGAGACAGGATTTCTCCATAGTCCTGGCTGTCCTAGAACTTGACCTGTAGCCCAAGCTGGCCTCAAATTCAGAGATGCTCTGCCTCTGCCTCCTGGGATTAAAGGCGTGTGCCACCACTACAGGCAACCTTGCACTCCTGATCCTCCTGCATCCATCTCCCAAGTGCTGGGATTATAGGTGTGAGCCTCCACATGAGAGCCTGCAGATGAGAGCCTTCACATGACAGCCTCCACATGACAGCCTCCATATGAGAGCCTTCACATGACAGACAGCCTTCACATGACAGCCTACACATGACCGCCTCCATATGAGAGCCTTCACATGACAGACAGCCTTCACATAACAGCCTTCACATGAGAGCCTCCACATGAGAGCCTGCACATGACAGACAGCCTTCACATGACAGACAGCCTTCACATGACAGACAGCCTTCACATGACAGCCTCCACATGACGGCCTCCATATGACAGTCTTCACATGACAGCCTTCCACACACAGGCACACACACACACAGGCACATACACACACACAGGTACACACACAGAGGCACATACACTCATAAAGTTACTTATCTCTCACACCTGGAGCTCTTACCTTCACACAGAAGCACACACACATACAGGCACACACACACACACACACACACACACATACACACACACACACACACACACACACACACACACACACACACACACACACCCATAGTCTTATCTCTCACACACCTGGAGCTCTCTCCTCTTCCCCTTTTGGCCAAGATGGAATGAAAAGGACTGGACTGACCTTTCTGCTTAAAGCAACCTGAATAAAAAGGTGAGATAATCTTCCTCCTGCCACACCCTCCTGAAAGCCTGGGCTGTGTATGGAGTGGTAGTGCACACCTTTAATCCCAGTACTCAGGAGGCAGAGGCAGTGGTTCTCTGTCAGTTTGAGGCCACCCTGGTCTACAGAGTGAGTTCTAGGACATCGAGGGCTGTGTAGAGACCCTGTCTCATAAAACAAAACAAGCAGACTGGAGAGATGGCTCAGAGGTTAAGAGCACTGTCTGCTCTTCCAGAGGTCCTGAGTTCAGTTCCCAACAACCACATAGTGGCTCACAACCATCTATAATGAGATCTGGTGCCCTCTTCTGTACACTGTGTACATAATAAATAAATGTTTAAAAAAAAAAAAAAACTTTCTCATTGCTATGAGAAAATGCTGCCCACATTCAGGGTGGGTCTTCTCGAATCAACAAAGGGAGTGGTTCCCAACCTTCCTAATGCTGTGACCCTCTAATATTGTGATGACGGACAACCATAAAATTATTTTCACTGCTACTTCATAACTGTAATTTTTCTACTGTGTTTTTCCGTTGGTCTTAGAGGACTCGAGTAAAAGGATCATCAGGGTCCAGACCCACAGGCTGGGTAAGGGTTAGGGTTAGGGTTAGGGTTAGGATTAGGGTTCTCCAGGTGGGGCTCCCTACTCAGGGTGATTTTAATCAATGGCAAACTGACATTAGAACCAATCATCACCTGCCCAAAGCTGCAAAGAACTGTCCTTTTTTCTCACCCCATATCCTCTCTCGGTGTTATCCAATTTGTGAAGAACCTTCTAGAAATGGGGAGTCCTGCAGGTTCATTGTGATAGCTAAGGAAAACTCCATTTTGTGCTAGGCACCCATTTTAAATTCCTAAAAGATAAGCTCCTGGCAACCCGGACTCCTAACCCCTCCCCAGAATTGTAAAGCTGCTTGCTCTGGCTTTTGTAAACCTACTTATCACTATGTAACAGGGAGTGATCGAGACAGCGTCTCACTAGCTGAGGAGAGCGAAGCAGTTTCTCACTCAGCTGCATATTCCAGAAAAACAAGATAATTGTCATCTGCACCTTTACAGAACCTTTCCTCAGGCTCCCCCTGTGTGGCACAGCTTTGATTTGGCTTTAAGGCTGGCCTCCACTAGCAGTAATAATAAACTTACTTACTTGTAATTTGGATGAGTCTGTGGTTTCTTCTCAGCGGATTCAAAGTCTGTGACATCCAAGATGGCAGCATAGTACCAGGTCCTCCCCACTTAGCTTCAGGAAGTGCACTGAAAACTTCAAACTAAGCATCAAAGGCCTTCCTTCCCACTGACCCTGCCTTCAGCTGCACCCAAGTGCTACAGACTCCTTGGAAACCACAGTCCGGCAGCTCCTTGGCAGAAGCAAACATCCAGGGCAGGTTGACTCAGGCATAGGAATCCTGGACAGGCCAGGAGGCTGAAGACACTCGGGTTCTCTGAGAATGACCTCTAGACTAGGAGATCAGCTGTGAGAACCAGTAGAATGAGATCTGTCCCAAAGCAGCCCCGAACCTGGGACTTATAGGTGTTCCCTGAGTATCAAAGGGTATGGAATCCAGCCCCTCCTTTCTACTCCTGGCCCTGCCCTGCCCTGCCCTGCCCAGTACACCCTTGGGAGGAAGCCAGCCAGGAACCGCCTCCCTCTGATCCTCTAATGATGCCCTGACCGCAGAGGTTGACCCAGCCCTTCGAAGAGAGACCACCCACAACTAGAGTAGAGACCTCAGGCTCACCTCACTGACAGGAGGGAGGGGTCAACAAGTACAGCCTTGCACTACCAGATTGAGTCTTGACCTTATTGCCAAAGTCTGGCAGACCTCTGGCATGGGTGAGATGGTACTGGCCTTTTCAGGAAATGGACAAATGAGAACGGTGGGCAAGGTGCCATGCTTGGTAGGTATCCTGGGATAAGTCTTCATGTAAGAAAAGTTTATCTTGGGGCTGGAGAGATGGCTCAGCGGTTAAGAGCACCGTCTGCTCTTCCAGAGGACCCGGGTTCGATTCCCAGCACCCACATGGCAGCTCACAACTGTCTGTAGTTTCAGTTCCAGGCAAACACCAAGGCAAATAATTAAATAAATGAAATAATTAAATAAATAATTAAATAAATAAAAAATTATTAAAAAAAAAAAAAAAAAAGAAAAGTTTATCTAGGCAAACAAAGAGATAGGTTCAGTTGCTGTCTTTCCCCCCTTCCTGCCACCTTGACCTTGGTCACTCAGGTCAAGGTCTGCTCAGGATCTCTGTGCCTGCTGTATACAAAATCGGGAGCAAGAACACTGGCATTGCCAAGCAACCCCTGCCTAGGCCAGGTAAGGCCAAGAGGCTGGACCAGGATGATTCTACAGAAAAGGGCAGCCTCCTCCCACGTCTTCTCCAAGCCCATTCTCCAGGACAGTCAGGGGCTTTTCCCTCCTACTTCATCCCTGCCTAACTGAGAGCTGGAGAAAGGATCCCAGGCCATTTCTCCACTGGTCAAGACAGGAAGAAGGTAATTGAATCAGCACTTCTCACTCCATCTGGAACATTCCAACATGGAAAACCCACAGAGCAGCTGGGGAAGCAATTTAGGGACTATAATTAAAGGCCGATGACTCCCCCCAAGGGGTTCCACCTCCACACAGCCGTAAGACCCGCCACATCTGCCCACAATGTGTTCTGAGGCCCAGCTGGGCACCTCACACTGGGCGTTGGCCCTTGGGCTAAGTTTCCATGGGACTGGTGAGAGCAGAACACACCAGTCCAGCTTTCTCTTGCTGTGTCTAGAAACTGCCCTTAGAGCCTGGGCCCAGGCAAGCTGGTGCCCTCACAGCACTGCACCCAATAAAGCTCCATGAAGGGAAAAGTCCTCACCTCAGTGGTCTCAAAGAGCTCTAAGCATGGGAGAGAAGCAGGAAAACCAGAGTAGAGGTGCAGCTGTACAGCTCAAGGTTGTTGCTGCCTCTCATGCCTGTCTGCTTCCATATGATCTGCAGAGAAGGGCTTCTGGGCCGAGAAAACAGCATATTTATTCACAGCTTGTGAAGGTAGAGAAAAGCATGACAGAGAGATGGAGCTGGCAGGGGCCAGGGGAGCAGGCAAAACAGAAGGGGTGAGTTTTAATAGGTTTAACAGCCATTAACAGTGATGGTGCACGCCTTTGATCCCAGCACTCAGGAGGCAGAGGCAGGTGGATCTCTGTGTGTTCAAGGGCAGCCTGTTCTACAGAGTGAGTTTCAAGATAGCCAGGGCTGCACAGCGAGACCCTGTGCTAAAAGCCAAAAGAAAAAGGGGTTCAGCTACAGATGAACAAGCATTTAGTCTTATCCTAGAATCCTGGAAGCAATGGAATGGGACTGGGCATGAGAACAATGTAAAATAATGAATGGGATCTGCCAAAGACACCATTCCAATAGAGGGCATTAGTGAGTCAGGGTGATAGTGGGACTATCCAGGGAGAAAACAGATGTGTGTGCAATGGACTGACAACTGACCCAGGAGCTAAGGGTTTCCCTGACCTCCTTCCCATCTCGGGCCCAGAGAATACAGTCACCAGTCTCACTAGGCACATCTGCCAGAACTGGGTGTGGAGCATGCCTCCCTTCACCCATGTCAGCCTGAGTCTGAAGACTCTGTGCTCCTCTCCTCTGCATCTGGACCAACATCTGCTCAGCACATTGCCATGCAAGTTGCTCTATGGGTGCTGGAAGAAAAGCCCAACACCAGCTCCCAACCCCCACTAGCCAGGCCCAGAGCAATAAGGCCTGGAGAAAACATCAGCCCCTCAGGGCAGCCCCAGACAAGTGTGAGCTCAGAAGCAAAGGCAAGGTCCTACAGCCTGCCCTAGGTCCTACTGCCTCCTCTCCATAAGCCTCATCTTGGCAGAGACTCCATGTCCACACTGCTGATGTCACACTGTGACTCAGGACTCTGGCTCACAGTTAACCTTGATACACAGGTGAGGTGATACTAACAGACTGTTCTCATCCCCAGTAAATCTTCTCTTACTTCTCAGGAGTAGCCCTAAGCATCTCAAAGTGGGAAAAGCCAAATTACAACCAAGGACAGGCCACAAGACCAAGAAACTGGGATGCAAAGGCCACAGCCAGAGCCTTAGATAGTCCTGGGATAGTGCAGGTATGATGTGGCCTCAGAGGTCGTTATTGGGACATCTGGTGGGTATCTGGAGCAGGGGAGAGTACCTAGCCTGCCCAAATCTGGCGTCTTTTGGGTAGGAATGGTCAGTGTTGCTACTGGATACTGGTTCCTGCTCTGCCCTGCTGGGATTGTACAGGACAGAGGCAGGAGATCCGGAGAGTGGGCACAGCACTGTGGGAGTGACGCCTGGTGGGCACAGCCACAGCATGGGTAGGGACTGTTAGAAGTTAGGGTTCCAGGAGAGACTAAGGTGAAATGAGGTGGAGGCCACAGTACACACAGTTGGCCAAACCAGCTTTGTCTTGAGCCACTCAGGAGCCTGGAGGCTGTTTTCACCCTAGACATAGGGATAACCCTGCTCAGCTTCCTAGAGCTGAATAGAGTAGCTGGGAAGGCCTCCAGGGCCACTGGTGTGTTACTGGGCAGGTGCTCAACTTCTTTCTCTAAGCCTCAAATGTTCACCTGTGACATGTGACCAAGGACACTGACTACCTCCCAGGGCCTGCCAACATACAATCAGCGTCCAACAGAGTTGAGTCTTAGGGTACCACTTCTACCCCCAATGTCAAGCCCAAGCGGAAGAAAACAGATCCAAGGTTTATTTCTTAAATACTCTACACAGCATGTGTAGCACCTGCTATGGCCAGACAGACAAACAGACATAAATTAAAGTTACTGGGCGTCCAGGGAAAGACTGAGCTGGGCCTCCATCAGTCCCAGCCGAAGTCCTGGCCAGTCATCTGGTAGAACTTGCGGTTGAAGGGCCGGTAGAAAGCCTGCAGGCGCTGAACCACGGCCTCTGGCACTCGGGGGTGAGGCCGGCCCTTGGATTTACCCAGGCAGCGGGGGCGGCCACTGCCCTGGGCCTTCTTGAGGCAGGGGAAGCCCTTGGTAGCATTGAAATAGAAGTGTTTGTCAGTGACGACCCGTTTGAGGCCCAAGAAGTCCTGTACCCGGCCTATTTCAGCAGCTGGATCGGTGACCAGGCGTTCTCCACTGACAAACAGAAAGCTGGACAGAGGGAAGTATCGGAGCCAGTTGTCCAAGTGCTGGGCATAGAGGCCAATGCGCACGGCACTCCAGGCTGTGTCCACAGGACCCAGGCCATGGCGGAAGGCCAGGGCACGAAAGCTAGGCAAGCCTGGGGTCTTGGAGAGTGTCTGGGCATAATCAGAGATGGCCCGGGTTACGGGGTTCCGCACCACCACAATCAGCTTGGTGTCTGGGGACATGGCATGGATTCGGCGGGGAGCCTCCTGAGTCACAAAGTAGCTGGGGGTCTTCTCCATGGTGATCTGCCCATCCAAGGTCCGTGGCATCAAACCCCTGTGGAATGGCAGGGAAAGTGAGTGATCACAACCAAACATTTCTTCCAAAGCTATTTATTTCCCTTTCCAGCTAGTTCAGCCCTCAGGGACGGGGACCAGGAACTGGGAACCAACCTCTCCTCTGAGGAAGGCCCACAACAGGTAGGCTATCCTTCTCCCCTCCTAAAGTGCTGGGGTGCCCAGCCCAGAGTGGGCCTGCAATGGAGCCTAAAGCCGGGGCTGCCATCGGATAAACAAAGGGGCATCCTGGAGAGCAATGGCCACCAAAACATTCTTCAAGTTTTATGACCCTTCTCCCTGAAGTGCCACCTCCACAGAGCCCTAGCAAGCCCCACACACCAGAGACCCACCTCTTCCAAAGCTGCTACACCCAACCTTGACCAGGCACTCCGAAGCTGGCCAGCACAGACCCTGCGGGCCTCTTCACTGTAATCACTGACCATGAATTAGGTCATCAATTAATGCTGACTGATGTAGCTACCAAGGACTAGCCTCTCCATCCCCCTAAATTTAATTACATTCCCTCTTGACCTTCAATTGTCTCTCTGACCCAGCTAAGAACATCAAACAGTCACCAGCAGAGCCTGGCACCCTTAAGAAAATTAGCGCCATGGCTCTGATCTCCCAGGGCCTGTCTCAAAAGCCTGTGGTAGCCCTAGGGTACCAGGAGCCAGCATTTCCAAATGTTCAGAGAAAGCCAGCTGACTACAGCCAAGCCCAAAACTGTGGGGAGCCCACACAGAGCCCAGGCAGGCCCAGGCACCCGAGAGGTGTCCTTAGGCTGCACCTGCCCGCCAGTTAGTAGAGTAAGGTAGGGCAGGGCGGGGCAGCTAAGCTGGGCAAACAGCTCCAAAGAAAAGCCAGGAACTAGGTCAACAGAGGCAGAGGCAGTGGGGCTTAGAGACACCTGTGCAGCCATGACTCCATTCTCTTAGGAATACTGTTCACCCCTTACCGACCGACAACCCCCAGGACCCGCTCTGCCCAAGTTGACACACTGGACTAACTCCAGCTTTACTGACCCACAGATCTTCATTTTATTCTCTCTGTTCAGGTTCCCAAGAAAATATAAGCAAAACTGCACAGGTGCCATGCTGGGGTGCTTGGTTTGGGGGTGCTGATAATGGACAGGGGATATGTGCATCTCCTCACTAGACCAAGCAAGAATGAGATAAGGCCCAGATAGGGTGTCTATAATGATATATATGTCTATGACATGTGTATAATGATGTGTGTGTGTCTATAGTTGCAGGACTCTGGGGACAGAGGCAGCAGATATGATGGAGAATTTGACAATAGACTAAACTACACAAGATATTGTTGGAGAAAGAGAGAGACCCCCAGCAGTGCCAGGCTCCAGGTATCACCCATGACCAAAGCACAGAGAAATGAGTGACATGTGGAAACTCTGCAGCACCAGGATCCAGGCAAAGCTGGTCTGCAGCTATTATAAGGGTATGTGTCCCTTCCTCCGTCTGATAGCACAGTCAACCAGTGAGCCCCACCCCCTGCACCTGATAGACAGGCATCTTATGGCTGAGAAGGAATAGGAAGGACTAAGGGGAAATGATAGGCCTCAGGCCTCCTCCTGGCCCACCTGAAAGGGAGGATCCCATGGGGCTTTTGTGCCCAGAGCCCCTCCCCATACTTTATCTTGTATAGTCAGGATCTGCGTACTTCGAGGGGAAGTTCAGTAAGACGTCAGGGGTCTGAGAACCAGCCCCAAGCCCTTCTACATACAACCCGACATCTTTGGCATCAATTATCTTCCATGGGCCTCAGCAGCCCTGCCTAGTGAGCACGGAGAGGAAGATTGGTGTGTTTGGAGGGTGAGAACAAGCAGAGCAGAGCTCTGAAAAGTTGCTCCATGAACACACCCCATCTGGTCTGCATTTCTCAGTGGCACTCAGCCAGCCTGAGACCACGCCCCCTGCCCGCCCAGCCCCTTCAGCACCACCACTGCATCCCACACCTCATTTGGGCCAGCTCCAAGGAGCCAAGGGGAAACTGGTTAGGGATCATATCCCAGTCTCAGAGAGTGCTAGGGAGCCAAGCCCCCAGCCACAGGAGGGAGGAAAGTTCAACCCCGCCCCATGCCCAGGCACACATACCCATGGCCTGATCTTAAACCCCAGGAGCCACAGGGTTCCCCTACCTGTACCTCCCTTACCCCCCTTACCTTTCCTTGCTTTTTAAGAAAATACAGCCTGACAGACACCCCAAGCCTTAAGATGACTATTCAGTAGGTAATGGTGATAGGGTAGTAAATACTGCATGACTTTGAGAGTGGTCAGGGGCCATGGCCCCCAAGATGGAAGACCCTTAAAAGCTTAAGATGCTGGGCATGTAATGTTTGCCCAGTGTGCACAAGCCCTGAGTTCAGCTGCTAGAAATAAATAAATTTAAAAAAAAAAAAAAAGCCATAGGCTGGGTGCTGTGGCATGTGCCCCATATCTTTGAGTTTGAGGCTAGCCTGGTCTACATAGCAATTTCCAGGCCAGCTAAAACTGCATAAATGGGACCCTGCCTCAAAAAATAAACAAAGTAGGTCCCCTTGGGTTGGGGACATGGCTGGGTAAGTAAAAGCACTTGCTGTGCAAATCTGTGACTAAATTAAATCCCTAGATCCCACAGTGGGAGGAGAGAAGGCTCCTGAGAGTTAGCCTCTGACCTACATGCTCACAGCAGCATATTTGCATATTCTGTCTCTGCCTCCCCCTCTCAGACACACCATGGGGGTGGGCATATAGAGGTCCCTGCAATCCCCTGCACTCACTCACACACACACACACACACACACACACACACACACACACACACACACACACACACACACACACACACACACACACGCACACACACACCATAGCGGGCCCATACAGAGGTCCCTGTAATCCCCTGTACTCACTCACTCACACACACACACACACACACACACACACACACACACACCATAGCAGGCCCATATAGAGGTCCCTTCAATCCCCTGAACTCATCAGGTGTAGGCAAGAGGATCAGACTTCAACAGCATCCTTGGCCACACAGGGAATTTGAGGCCAACCTGAGTACAGGAGACCACAAAAGCAGCAACAAAGCCAAAGAAATAATCTAATGGAGAACCAGGGAGGATAACAGTTGGAAGAAAGGCAACCCAGGACCCCTCTGCTGAGTCCTGGTTCCTGGGTTGGATGATCAGGTCACTGCCTGGTACGAGCAGTATTCCAGAAGCTCACCAGCTGCTGCTCCTTTCCCTCAACCATACTTGGACAGAGTTCTGAGGTTTCTAGGGGTCAGCTCAGGTCCTGTGACTGGAGATACTGAGTCATAGGTGGTAATTTTCAGAAGCCAGTGCACACATGAGACCAGTGCCTGAGGAACAGTTACTAGAGAGCACAGCAACCCTTGTGGCTACAACCAGGTGAATGAAGATACTAGGCTACACAGTCCAGAAGCCCAGCCAGGCTACTCAGCTCACTCCACACTTCGGAGCAAATCTGAAGTGGCAAGCCGCAGGGGATAGCCCTGATTAATGGGATGGAGGCCATGGGTTTCCCTCCCCCCCAGCATCCTATGTACCACTTCCAGATGGCTTCTACAAATATGGTACACTGTCCTGAACCACTCCCTACTCCCATGCTGGGAACATCAGAGTTTCCAAGAGTCTCTCTCCTCAGGTAGTACAGCCCTTCAGAGCTCGGGGGCTTCTTATCTCCCAAATCCAGCAATCTTAATGCAGAAGGCAAGTGGGCGTAAGGAAGGACCCAGGAAACAGAAGCTCATATGTCCAGGTCCTGCCACCCCGATCCCCCACTGGTGTTCCAAGTGACCTTGGCTCAGCACAGGCCTGCAGATGAGGTAAGCCAGTCTATAAACCCCATTTCCCTACAGGAAGGGACAGTGTACCCGCAAGGCCTGCACAGCCTCGGGAGGCAGTGGGCAAGGCCTGCCTCCAATACCAGACTCTCAGGGAGGGGCTGGCATCCACCAGAACATACTGCTACAGCTGGGGTGGTGCGTCTACATTCCACTGCTGCACCCCAAGTCTCTCCTGGGCTGGAGAGAGGGCAGCTGCAGGAGGCTGTATGCCAATGCCCCAATCCCCACTTTGGGGCTGTACTAAAGGGCAGTGTGTCCCTTTCCAAAGCCCAGACCTAATTTTCTCCAGACTGTAGCACTCAAGAAGGGCTCCCCTGGGGGGCTGGAGAGATGGCTCAGCGGTTAAGAGCACCGTCTGCTCTTCCAGAGGACCCGGGTTCGATTCCCAGCACCCACATGGCAGCTCACAACTGTCTGTAGTTCCAGTTCCAGGCAAACACCAAGGCAAATAAATAAATAAATAAATAAAGTTTAAAAAAAAAAAAAAAAAAAAAAAGAAGGGCTCCCCTGATGGAAAGGTTCTTGGGGATGGAAAGACACTTTTTAGAAAGCATCTGGAAACCTGGAGACCCTTCCTAATATACTTAACTAGTGGTCAGATAATTACCCATACTCAGACTTATAATTGCGAGAACACAAGAGATAATAAGTGACTGAGCTCACGAACTTCTAAGGCTACCAAATGATCCCACTGGAAATATATTAATAAACTCCCCATAATAATATATGGGTGTATATTAATAGCTTAGTGGTGGAATACCCACCCAACAGGAGATAAGGTTTTTCCTGAGGTTTTCTAATCCCTGGAACCCTTAGCTATAAACAGCCTTCCCTTTGGGGGCCCGTATCAATGAGGTCAGGTCTGTTTCTCTAACAGGCTTATTTCAGACCCTAAGTCCAGGTTTCTACTCTTCGTCCTGGGTTCCGAGATAGTATGACACCCTTGAGCTGAAAGCACAGTCCAAGGCGCACACTGACCCCGCCGGAAGGGGTAGACCAGCAGGGGCGCTCACCGGTACCAGGCGAGCCCGCGGTCGTAGCACCTGTCGAAGAAGTGGGGTTCAGAGCCAAGTGCACGGATGTCGGGGTGCAGCCGCAGAAACTCCAGCAAGGCGCGCGTGCCGCCTTTCTTCACACCCACGATGAGCGCCTGCGGGAAGCGCCGGCGCCCGGGACCACTGGCCACCGGCAGACCTGGTGCTCCCAGATGGCGGGAGGCGTGGGACGGCTCGGTGGGCGCGGGAACCGGTGCAAGGGTGCGGGTGACAGGTGGACAGCGGCTCGGGAGTGCAAAAAGGCAGTAGGCGCCTAGCAACAGAGCTACGAGCACCAGCAGGGCACGGGGAGCACGCAGTGCAGTCCCCTGCCCCGGCCCTGCGCCCTGGAGATCCCCGGCTCCCTCGCCCAGGCCGCCGCTACCTGCCATGGGGTCCCGCAGCGCCCAGGCCTGGAAGCGGGGATCGCAGACGGGAGCGCATCCCGGCTGTCGCACGCTCAGCCCGAGGGCGCGGGGCTTCTGGGCTGAGCTCTGCGGCCTCGCCTCCCTGTAGCGGGAGAAGGACAGGAGCGGGGCGGGGCCGAGATGCCCCTCCCTGTCTCGAGTCTAAACCACGCCTGGGATTTGCAGACTGGGTTTAACTTCGAGCTCCGTCTAGGAGCCTTTCGGGCTCCCCTCGACACTTCTGAGCTGGTCTCCGGCTCACTTGGCTCCAAAGTCTTAGCTCTCACACTACGGGAATGCAGTGGCGGGGAGGGCAGAAAACAGCAACAAGACTTCGAGAGTGAGAGACCCTGACCTGTTCTTTGGGACCTGAGGGACAGGTGTGCGGGCTCATCCCTGGTTCCCTCGCTAAGCGAGTCACTGAGGGTCCAGGGAGGATAAAGCCGAGCAGGCATCCCACACATAGGGGATCCCCAATCCTGAGCCTATGGCAGGAGTGCTCATTCCTTGCCAACAATCCAACTAGCCATCCATAAGGGTGGGAGCCCCGCTCCGTGGAGAGAGTTTGTCTAATGGTCTAGCGACCGTTTTAGAGTCCAAATAGCAGATAGAGCTGACCTCCCCCAAGATGTCAGCGACCCCTTCGGGAGGTCGCAAAGCGGCTCCCCCAGAAGATTGGAGACACCTGTACTAGGAGGCAGAGGAGGCACCTAGGTTTTGTTTGTGGAGCTTTCTCTGAGTATAGACGGATTCCTGGGCCGTCAAGTATGGAAACTGCCAGTCCAGCACACTGCAGGAAGTTCTCCCCTATCTGCTGTTCCAGGCTCACCCGGTCCACAGAGCTGCTTGCTAGGACAGCAGAGGAAGAAACGAGACTCCAGAGGGTGAATAAGCCATCCCGACCCAGGGGAAAAGGTAACTATGCCTAAGTCTTCTTTCTGCCTCGGTCCAATTTTCCTGGCAGCTAGGTTCAGTCCCTGACCCCGTCAAAGATACTCAGTCTCGTTTTCCAGCCTCTGGCCTAGGTTCTGCTTATTAATCCGCTATCCCTGGGCCTCATGGCATCAGAAAGTTTCTTATCACTGTGGGCTGCCTCTGAGGGACGGAGAACCTCAATGACCTACATTTAGTTTCCACCCCAAGGGCAGCTGGGTCCTAAGAGGCCATACAGCACCCAAACCCAGTCCCAGACACCATGCTACATTTGCTTGTCAGGGCAAGCTGGTGCCAGCAGTCTTGTGGGCGGGTTTTTAGCACAGCACTGTCTGGGAAGCATGTTAGTACATGCAAGATCCCAGGAAGTTCTTCTCTAGGTCTAGCTGTAAATGGGATTTGTTGCAGACCTGCTGATTCTCCTCAGAGCACTCCTAGGGAGGTCCCACACTACACTTACACATCCTGAGCTGTCACCACTTGGGACTGTGAATCCCTACACTCCTTCCCAAATGTGTTCCCTAGTAACTCTGCATCTCACCAGCGCTGGCTAAATTCCTTGTTTCCTCTGCAGGGTGCCTTTTCCACAAGGCTGAAGACTTTCCAGGAGGCATTGGCCCAGAACAACAAAATGAGTTGCGAATTTGGGAGCCACCCCATCTCTCTGGCTCTCTTGGTGGAAATGAGTACAAATTTGGGACCATCCAGGGTGACATGAATCTCCTAGGTGTCCCAGGCACCTAACATGGTGGGTCCTAGCATGCAATGCATACTTAGTAAATGCTGGTTAGTGAGGAGCTAGGGAAGGCTCTCTGGGGGTGCTGGCCAGGCAGGGAGGTAAATGCATTCCAGGCAGGCAGAAGAGAAAATGAAGGTAATGGAGGTTAGGGTACAAGACTCCACAGCAGAAGAGAAGGGCCAGGGAGATCAGCAGTACGGAGGGGATGCAAGGTCATCATTTAGGGAAGTAGGAGCGGATTTAAAGTCCCTTTCTCTAGCCTTGTGGCCACAGGCTCTGGCTACCTCCAAGTTTCCATCCCTTCTTTGTAGGAAGGAAGCCTAGGTCCTGAATGTGGAGCCTTTAGGCTAACAGCCTTACTGAGGTACAATCCATGTACTATCCAAAGCCAGAAGTCACTGACTTCCAAATATTCATCATGCTGTGCGATTATGACTTTTGTCAATTTTAAATTTTATTTTAGATCTTATTTTATGTGTATGAGTGTTTTGCCTGCATATGTGTATGTGTACCACGTGTGTCTGGTGTGTGAGAGGGTATCTTATCCCCTGGGACTGTAGTTATAAAAAGTTATGAGATGCCATGTGGGTGCTGGAAATTGGACCCAAGTCCTTGGGAAACCGCAGTCATTACCTTTTTTGTTTGCTTATTTCTCAAGACAAGGTTTCTTTGTGTAGCCTTATAATCCAGACTGGCCTTGAACTCAGAGATCTGCCTGCTTCTGCCTCCAGAGTATTGGCATTAAAGGCGTGCACTGCTGCCACCTAGCTGTAGTCTCTTAACCACTGATTTAACTCAGACCTATCAAATTTTTAATAGTGGTGTCACTCCGTGTTTCTCTCCCCAGACGTGCCTGGTGACAAGCCACCAATGCACTTTTTGCCTCTCTGGGCTTGGGGGTCTATTTCCTAGAAAAGGACACACTCAGTGTCTGTCAGAAGCCTCTGGCTTCTCTCAGGTTCTTCCATAGTGTGCACATCTGAGCTCCTTTCTCTGTCTCTTAGTTCCTTCATGTGAAAGACCACATTCCCTATATCCCTTCCCCCACTGGAGAAC
Source organism: Sigmodon hispidus (assembly GCA_004025045.1). Taxonomy (NCBI): domain Eukaryota; kingdom Metazoa; phylum Chordata; class Mammalia; order Rodentia; family Cricetidae; genus Sigmodon; species Sigmodon hispidus. The sequence continues at coordinate 26,024 of PVIH01010400.1, read as the reverse complement.
CTGTGGATGATGTTCACTTTCTGGTTATAGTTATTAATGCTACTGGGACATCCATCTACAAGGTCTTCTGTGACTGTGCTTCTTCACTCTTCCCGGGATTTCTTGGAGGGGAATTTCTAGGTCTTAAGGCAACTCCACTTAATACTTTGGGAAAAGCCTCCCAAAAGGTTTATCATTTTAAATATGTGTATGTGTGGACCAATATGAGAATATATGTGTGTGAGTGTCGGTGCCCAAGAAAGCTGGAGGCATTGTATTCCTCTGGAGCTGAAGTTGTGAGCTACCTGCCTTGGGCACTAGGACCTAGATTAAGGCCCTCTGCAAAGGCAATTATACACTCTTAACTAATGAGCCATTTCTCCAGCTCCAAAGAAATTTTTTGAAAAACTTTATTTATGCCAGGCAATGGCACAGGCCTTTAGTCCCAGCACTTGGGAGGCCAAGGCAGGAGGATCTCTGTGAGTCCGAGGCCAGCCTGGTCTCAGAGTGAGTTCCAGGACAGGCTCCAAAGCTACACAGAGAAACCCTGACTCAAAAACAAACAAACAGAAAGATCCCAGGTCTGCCTCAAAAAACAAGGAGGGACCAGGTTTGTAGCCAAGTTGACTAAGTGTTTGTCTAGTACCACACAAATGGGACATAGCTGGTGCATGCTTGTATAAATAAAATAAAATAGAAATAAAAGCAGAATATTGGGAGTCCAAGGTCATCCTCAGCTACATTGTGAGTTTGAAGCTATCCTGGATTCCATGAAACTCTGTCTCAAAAAAGGGGGGTCTGGGAGACTGAGACCTCAAACTAGAGGGAACCCATGTTTCACTGAATTTGTCAAGGCAAGAAAGCCAGGCAGATGGTCGTCTCTGAGACACGGGCCAGCCAGCATGTGGATAGTTAGGCCTGGTGTTGTGAACGGAGTGGAGAGGCCTAAGATGCAGGCCCATGAACAAGCCCCTGGGGAGGAAAGCTGACCAGAGCAGCCATTGACAGATGGATATGGCAGCCACCTACCTCTGCCTATGCCCTCATCAGAGACTAATTAGTTCTTTGTGTGTGATTTGTTTTTCTGGGCTAGGGATAGGCTCCGCCCATGTTAGCCAGGTGTTCTACCACTGAGCTACTGGGTTACACCTTCCTCATTGAGATTTTGTAGGTAATTTTGACCCTATTTATCTTGACCCTACAATCAGTTCCAAAAAAGCAAAAAAAAAAAAAAAAAAAAAAGCATAGTCTGGACCCCTCTGGGGACTCCATACCTAAGCACGACAGACACTAATTTATTTTGTCTTTATTGTAACTGTGTGAATCTGTCTGAATTTTCTGCCTCTTTTGCAGTCTGTCCCCTCTTCATAGTGGGTACCCCCTAGTCTGGGCCTCCACAGCAGCAGGGCAAGCATGCCCAGGGCTGCCCCTCTCTGGAAGATGATTAATAACATTGCTCAGTTCCTCCCTCCATGGGCGACTGCTGGAGGCATTAAACACATGTGAGGGCCCTAAGACCTCCTCCCTTCAAACCACACCCTTCACCCCCAGACCCACTCCTGCAGCCTGCAGAGGGGGTGGGGGCTGTGACCAGAGGGTGGGCCCAGATGTCCTTGATTTGTGTGGGGTTTTTCTACTTTGGAGGCCGGATATGGCTCCATCCTGGGGAGGGGCCCTTAAGAGAGACCTACTCCATCCACCCAGCCCCACAGAGTCCTGTTCGGTTCACCCTGGTGGGAAGGAGGCCAGGCAGGAGCCCACTCTGGAGTTAGTGAGGGACAACATTGACGACAGAGGAGGATTTAGGGGCGTTCCCTGTCCCTGCCCCATAGGTGACCTTGAGAGACCCAGCCCCCTGAATCTTCCTTTTGTACTTTATTAGAGAAACCCTATCTCAAAAAACAAACAAACAAACAAAAAAGAGACCCCAGCCTCCATGTGGCTTCCAGTAGCCAGAGGATGGAGATGGCTGCTGTGACAAGCACCTGCATCTACCATGGTCAGTTAAGAAACTCATATTCCTTTTTTTTTTTTTTTTTTTTTTTTTTTTTTTTTTTTTTTTTTTTTTTTTTTTTTTTTTTTTTTTTTTTTTTTTTTTTTTTTTTTTTTTTTTGAGAAAGGGTTTCTCTTTGTAATATCCCTGGCTGTCTTGGAACTCACTTTGTAGACCAGGCTGGCCTCAAACTCACAGAGATCTGCCTGCCTCTGCCAAAGGTGTGTACTACCGCTGCTCAGCTTACGATAGGCTACCTTCCCTAGATCAAAGGCGAATGAATGGTCCCTTTTAGCCATAGACTGGGGTCTCATTCCTGATGGGGGGCACAACAAAGACAGGTCATGGGACAGACCAGGTGGGTAAAGGAGACAAAAGTTCCTTAGGTAGTAGTGAGAAGCCTGGTCCCAGGTCAGTATGGAACCTGCCTGCAGCTGCAAGGCTGGCCAGAGGTATCCAGACCCTGCCCTGAAGCACAGCTCCAGCCACCACCCAGGCGCCCTCACTGTTTTCTCCATGCACCTTCTTGGAGGAGCTAGTGTAGAAGGCCATTGGCTACTGTCCCTGCTGGTTCCAAGGGTCTATAACTAGGAACTGTAATTGCTTCTTAGTGTGGCCAGATCATCTCAGCCTCACTGTGTAGCTCTGGCTCATCTGGAATGTCCTTTTATAGAACAGGCTGGCCTTGAACTCAGAGATCCGCCTGCCTCTGTACTGGGATTAAAGGTGAGCCCACCACATCCAGCCCACTTCAACTTGTAACAGTATAGTATTTCTTCCAAACTTATAGTCCCAACTCAGAGCAGTGAGGCTGGTGATCTTTAGATTATTAGGTTAGAGTTAGGGTAGGTGGATGAGATTCTCCCGGTCTACTCCACTTTTCCAGTGTCTGTAGGCATGGATACCCTTCAGGGCTGAGCATATCTAAAGGACTTCACAGCTGACTACTCTGTGGCCGTCTATTCACCTACCCACCAATGGTGCCCCCAAGGACTGGAAGGTGACTGTCACCAATGGAAGCAGGAGACCTGGATTCAGACTCAGGAGTCCATGTTCTGAGGTTGACACACTGTTGCCAATTCACTGGCTTGGGTCCTTTTGCTCCAAGTGTAGAAATGGACAGAAATCCTGAGAAATCAAGAAGTTAGCTCTTCTAGTGCTGAGCTGGGGTTTCCTTCCGAGCTGTGTGAGCTAGTGGCGCCCTCTAGTGTTAGCTCTTGGTTAGGCCTTGGGAAGCTGATTCCTTCCTCGGTCTTGCGCTTCCGGGTAGACCTCCTCCACCATTGACAATGGTCGGTGTTAGAAGTCCTAGGCCTGGGGTGTCTGAAATCCTTGGCCCTAGGCTCATCGGCTTTCTGGAACTTCTCCTGCAGTTTCTCTGGTCTAGCTCCTACAGTCTGTTATCCTTCAGCCTCTGCTTTCTGCCTTCCTACCTCCACTTCCACTATTCTCCCCACGGTTTCCCAGCCGCCTTCTGTTGCTGACTGCCGTCACCCAGCCGCCCTCTGACAGATACCGCTAGACCCTGCCCTCCTGTTTTCGATATTTTAGCTGCAGGTCTGACTATACCTCCTTTTTACAGCTAAAGAGTAGCCAAGCAGCCTGGTTCTGCCTCTGCGGCTCAGGCTGCCACTCAACACCAAGACAAACAACCCAGGACTGTGTCTCTATGCCGATTCAGTGAGTGGGACTCATGTTTATATATAGTGCGAGAAAGCACGTGTAGCAGCCATAGCACCTCTCATGAAATGACGATTATTCATTTTTTTTAAAGAAAAAAATATTTATTTGTTTAGTTAATGTGAACTGGTGTTTTGCCTGCATGTATAACTGTGTAAGGGTTTCAGATCTTGGAATTACAGACAGTTGTGAGCTGCCATGTGGGTGCTGGGAATCGAACCCGGGTCCTCTGGAAGAGCAGACAGTGCTCTTAACCGCTGAGCCATCTCTCCAGCCCGTGACGATTATTCTTATACCAGTCATAGCCTGCTTTTTTCTTTTAATATTTTTATGTTTACTTTTATTACATGTGTATGAGTGTTTTGCCTACATGTATGTGCTCATGGAAGACAGCACTGGATCTCCTGCACTGATGGGTAGTTGTGAACCATGTGGATGATGGAAATAAAACCCAGGTCTCCAGCAAGAGCAACAAGTGCTCTTAGCCACTGAAGCATCACTGAAGCCCCCACAGCCTGTTCCTCTGGCACCTGGCACACAGCCCCTCTACTAGGCCACCAAAAGAAGTGCTCCTTCTCTGGGCTGGGTAGAAATGGTGGCAGGATCTTCTAGAATTCATGGAGGTTTGTGACAGCAAAAAGTCTGGTATAAACTGTTTCAAACACCCTTAGCTGAAGCGGAGCCTTCATGAGGTTGGAGCAACCGACTTTGATTACCCTGTAGTTTGCTCTGGACAGCCACAGAATGTTCAAGACAGCCAGTGATAATGTAAGAGGAGTCTGGCCGGCTACTTGTCTGACAGTCCTTTTGCTCAAGGCAGCCAGGGTTACAAGGGAAAGTCCCACAGCCTCCAATTAGAGTCAGTTAGGAAAATTATGTAAAGATGAACAGCAGAAGATATACTTAGAATAAGGACTCTTGGGGGGCTGGAGAGATGGCTCAGAGGTTAAGAGCACTGACTGTCCTTCCAGAGGTCCTGAGTTCAACTCCCAGCACCCACATGGCAGCTAACAACTGTCTCATCCCAGTTCCAGGGGATCTAACACCTATGACAAAACACCAATGCACATAAAATAAATTAATATTTTTTTTAAAAAAAGGAACACTTTAAATCAAGTCAAGTGTAGATGTATAATCCTAGTTCAATTCCCAGCACCGCAATAAATAAATAAGTAAATGTAGCAACCAACCCAGGCTGCATGTTTATTGATTTTCATTTGATCACTCCAGAAAGGATTCAAGATGGATGGGCTTCAGCATCACCCATGCCCAGATATCAAGAGCTTCCAAGCACATATAGTAAGATACAGTGGCTTTATCTTAGGAGGGGACACCCCTGCAGGTATGAATGGGAGACTGTGGTAAGATGAACACTCCTGCTACACTGGTCAGATAGTGGGGCAACAGCCACTTTCCCAAGACGAATCCAGATTGTGAAACTGTTCTGTTCTCTCTGCCAGAAGACAAGGGTCCAAGAGCCAAGGACAAAGACATCAGCCCACTTCTCTCCCCAAAGGTCACAGATCATCACTACCCTGGCTCGCTTAGAAGGATTTAACCAGAGCAGATCATGCGGTGACCAAGGCTGGAGGGCTGGCCAGGGCAACCCCAATGTCATTCCTTCTGCATAGCCTGGAGGAAACAGGCACAAGCTTTAGTGAGACCCAGGGCCCACCCACAGAACTGAGCCCCATCTAGTGAGTGTGGACAGCCCAGGAAGTCGGTATCAGGATGAAAGGAAGAGAAGACTTGGGTGCAATGTCATTCAAAGAAAAGCTAAACCCAGAGTCTCCTACAGACTCAAAATGGCCAATGGCTTAGCACCATCCCCAGGGCCATCGCAGTAAAACAGTAGCCATTCCAAAATGTGCTTCATCTATGGCAGAATCTGTTCCGAGACAAGGCATCGGAAGCCTTCCTGAGGCTTCGACCACCTCCTCCCAGCCCTCCAGTCTGAATGTCCAAGGTTCTGACACTAAAGTCATGAGCTGCCCATCTAGGAAGGAGAGTGCCCACCTAGTGCCCCTGGGAGGCAGGAGCTTCTCCACCTGAAAAAGAGAGAGAGAAAACACATCATCCATGTTAACTCAAGCTTCATCTGGGTGATGGCTCCTATCTTCAAGCCCAGCAATGAAAGCAGGAGGTTCAGGAAGGGCTGTATGGTAAGTTCCTGGCCACTCTGGGCCACAGTGGATACCCTATTTCAAAATTACTAAAAACCCATTAGGAAACTGAAGCAGTAGATCTCTGTGAGTTCAAGAATTGCCAGGACTATATAGCAAGACCTGTCTTTAAAAAAACCATAAAACCAGGGATAGTGAGATGTCTCAGCAAGTAAGGCACTCAGCAACCAAGCCTAATAACCTGCATTTGAGATCCAGGTTGAAAATGGAAAACTGAGGGGCTGGAGAGATGGCTCAGTGGTTAAGAGCACCGTCTGCTCTTCCAGAGGTCCTGAGTTCAATTCCCAGCACCCACATGGCAGCTAACAACTGTCTGACTCCAGTTCCAGACAAAACACCAAGGCAAATAAATAAATAAAAAGTTTTAAAAAAAATACCTATGTAGCAATAGGGAATGTACAAAAGATCTATATTGTTATGAATTCCCACATCAGGAATCAAATGTTTTCCTTTTAAATCTCTGAATGTATGCAGTAATATAGGCATTATACATATTTACCCAATGTGCATAAACCTTGTTTAGTTTTCTTTTAATAAATACCCTTTACTTTTGAAAAAAAAAAAAAAAAGAAAGAAAGAAAAAAAAGAAAAGCCCATGGAGCCAGCTCCAAGAATCTGTCCACTGTTCATTTCCTGAGAGCTACCAGAGAACCCAGAGTCTCTTCTCTCTCCAGACTCAGATAACAAAAGAGGATCATAGGCTAGCTCAGTGTGCCCCAGGCCCTTCTAGACTGTGCATTAACCCCACAGAAAAGCAACAGCAGCTGTTATTAGACATTTCCATTTTTCAGATCGAGAAATTGGATAAAGGGTCTGACTACAGCCCTTGATTACCACTAAAAAGGTTGATAACAATTTTATTGAGTTGTTACTATGATCTCGGCCCCAGTTGTAAATCACATTCAGTTGTCCTTAGCAGCCATGGGACAGAAAATATGCTACCATGGCCACTATGCAGAGGAATTTCAGGCACTCAGGTTCACATCGCTCGGGTCCTCAGCCTTCACCCACCCCTACATTCAACCAGATTCCAGGCACATGGAAGACCAGGTCTAGAGAGAAGACCTAATGCCACGCTCTCCCTTAGATGTTCCCATCTGAGACACCCTGATCATTTACTCTCTAGTCCAGCCTTGGAGGTGCCATTTTAGGTGCATTTTGCCACAGCCAATAGACAAGTATACACAGTGTGCCTCCCTGCTGCATTTTCTCAGTTACAATAGGATCTCCCCAGCTGCTAAAGGTGCTCACCTTTAGGAATAAATTTCAATGAGCTGCTAAATATTCAGAATCGGGACTGTCCCCGCTTGGGGCCATCATTCAGGAACTCATGGCCCAAACCATTGCCACACTTGCCACAAGACACCTAGGAAAAACCAAACACAGTTAGTCACCCTGCCCGATGCAGAGGGATGATGCGTCCACCTTCTGCCCATTTCCTACAGCTCTGAGGGGTGGGGCCTGTGTGAGGAAGCTATCCTAATGCCCACGTTCTCTCAGAATACAAACACTCTCCAAATCCAGGTGTGGCACAAGCCTTGAGTCCCAGCACAAGGCAGAAGCAGGTGGATCTCTGAGTTCGAGGCGAGCCTGCTCTACAGAGTTCCAGGACAGCCAGGACTACACACAGAAACCACCCTTTTAAACAACAACAAAATCTTAGGCTGTCAGCGCCCCAGCTGAAGATGGCGACCTGAAAATAACCTCATGAGGGAGCAAAGAAAGAAAAGTGGAACTCATTCCCAGACCCTCCCTCGCCAGCACTCACCAGAGCTATCACACTCACCTTTAAAGCTTCAGGTCGGTTTTTCTCAGGGCGCTTAGTCACACTGTCTGCATGGATGGTTTCGGTGAACGCTGGCCATGGGGAAGAGTGTGCATACTTTGAACGACTGGAGAACAATTCATAGCCACACTTGGCACACACATAGACGCCTGTAACAGAGAGAAACCTAGCAATGCCTGGCTGAGTTACAAGGGGCTGAGAGTTGCTCTTTGGACTCATTGCAGCTACTCTCAGAGGCCCTGGGATATGAAATCTTTAACATTTTAATTTAATTATTTAGTTCTGGGTGTTTTAAAAGACTTATTTTTATTTTATGTGTATGGGTGTTTTGCCTGCATGTATGTCTGTGTACCACATGTATGCAGAGCCCACAGAAGCCTGGAGAGACCAGAAGAAAGGGTCAGATTCCCTGAGACTGGGAATGTGAGACTCTCATGGGTGTTGAGAGAAAAACCCAGGTCCTCTGGGAAAACACGTTCTTAAAACTGAGCTATTTGGGGCTGGAGAGATGGCTCAGCAGTTAAGAGCACTGGCTGCTCTTCCAGAGGACTGGGGTAAAATTCCTAGCACCCACATGGCAGCTCACAACTGTCTGTATTTCCAGTTCCAGGCAAATAAATAAAGTTTTTTTTAAAAAAAACCAAGCTATTTCCAGCTCCCTTGGGACTTTTGTTTTGTTTTGAGACATCTTATACTGGCTAATTTCTGTCAACCTGAAACAACCTAGGGTTACTCAGGAAGAGGGACTCCAGGTGGGGGCTTACCCGGATCAACCATCCCTAAGCAGGTGGGCTAGGCTGTATAAGAAAGCTAGCTGAGCCAGGTGGTGGTGGTGCACTCAAAAGGCAGAGGCAGAAGCAGGTGGGTCTTTGAATGCGAGGCCAACCTGGTCCAGTCAAGGCTGCAAAGAGAAACTCTGGGGCGGGGGAAGAAAAGAAAAGGAAGGAAGGAAGAGCAAGCTAAGGTAGCAAACCAGTACACAACATTTCTCTGTGATCTCCCCGGTTCCTGCCTCCAGGTTCCCACCCTCGCTTCCCTAGATGGACCATAACCTGTAAGCTAAAATAAGCTCTTTTGGGGCTGGAGAGATGGCTCAGCAGTTAAGAGCACCGTCTGCTCTTCCAGAGGACCCGGGTTCGATTCCCAGCACCCACATGGCAGCTAACAACTGTCTGTAGTTCCAGTTCCAGGCAAACACCAAAGCAAATAAATAAGGTTTTAAAAAATAAAATAAAATAAAATAAGCTCTTTCTTCCACAGATGGTTTTGGTCAGTATTTTATCACAAGAGTAGCAAACTAGGACAATTCTCACACTGTAGTCCAGGCTAGGCTCAGATTTAAGGCAATGCTTTGCCTGAGCCTCATAAACCCTGGGGTTACAGGTGTGACCATACTTGGCTAACATTTCCATTTATGAGCAAAAAGGCGGAAGGCTGGTGTTGCAAACACACAATAAGATACGTGGCCTAGGGGGCTGGAGAGATGGCTCAGTGGTTGGGAGCACCGCCTGCTCTTCCAGAGGACCCAGGTTCGATTCCCAGCACCCACGTGGCAGCTGACAACTGTCTGTAGTTCCAGTTCCAGGCAAACACCAAGGCAAATAAATAAATAAAGTTTTTTTAAAAAAAAAAAAAGATACGTGGCCTAAGTTTCGGATTATAACCTTCCTTTACCCCTGGACAAGATCCACACAGCAGGGCCCTTAACACTTCCAGTGGAACCATTTGGTCCTCTCAAGCGCATCTCTGTTATTCAACAAAGTCTTAACTGGAGACCCAGCCATGGGCCTGCTCTCGGAGCAAGAGTTGACTGGCCCTAGGGAACCCCAGAAAAATAACTGCTAGGAAGAAAGGTCTCAACCTGTCCCCAAAAGATCACATGAGTGGAAGGTACATAAGGTTGCAAAACTGAGTTGCATAACTGAAAGACCAAAAAAAAAAAAACGGAAACTTGCAGGGTACTGAATCATCCATCGCCCACCACTTGTACCAGGAACTGGAGAAAAAGCAAAACACAGTGGCGTGTCCAGCTTGCCAGGGCAGCCTGAAGGCAACTGGAATGCTGAAGCCAAGAGGGATTCAATGGAGGCCTCTGCCCAGTGTCCCGGTATTACATACAACTGGCTTATTCAGATGTCCAGTGCCACAGCTCAGCCCTCTAACAGATCCCGCCCCAGGAACGCCAATGCCATAGTTTTACCAAATTAGTCCAATATCTGCAGAACCCAGCAAGAAGAAGGACTCACCAGAGTCTCTAACAGCCTGGGGCTACTGCACCCAGGCTGTACTGGCTACTCTCCACTGACACTAGCAGAAATCCACTGACACCTGACTGAAAGAACAGGAAGACGCCTGGGCCGACACATTCGGGACTGAACGGAAAGTGCAGAGCTTGCCCACTCATCCAAGTGAGTCCGAAGAGAAACACAATCAGGGCAAACTCCAAGGCGGACCTTGGGTCACATATCCCCATCGTTCCGTTCCAAAGTCCCATCCACCCTGAGATCACACGGGTGCTACCACTCCAAAGCTCTCGGCCCAGAGGCTCCCCAGAAAGATTTACACAGAAGCCTCCTCTACTCTCGAGTCTTCTGGATCCCCAGTGCCCTCGCCAGCCCCTCCTCCGGGTCCTCTCTCCCAAGCTCGCTTCTCCTCAGCAGCCACGGTCGCCCCATCCTGGCTCAGGGACTCCACCACCATCCGGAAGACGATGCCTGCTTTAATATCACAGGCTGTACCTGGCTCGAAGTGATTCTGGAAAACCTCGCCTCCGAAGAAGCTGCAGAACGACATGGCTGCAATGGGACAAGCAAATGTACCGGGACAGAGCCCCGAAAATCCTAAGCTCTAGACTCAAACCCACCCCATCCCCAATGACCAATCACGTCGCGGCTTGCTCTAAGCCACGCCCCTAGAGAAGACCTGCGCTCCAGAATTCCGCACTACCCTAAGCCCCGCCCTCAACGAGTCTTTTCTCCGGTAGGTCCTAAACCCTACCGGTGCAGCCAATCCCTCCCAGGAATCAGATTTCCACTTCCGCCTCCAAAATGCCCTAACCGGTGACCCTCTTCCGCTGAAGCTCGGGCCCAAGCAAAGCTCCTATAGAGCTGCTGACCAAGGACCCCGGGGGGTAATGGCCCGGAGCTGGAGTGGAGACATATCCACCCCGCTGCATCCCTAGACCGCCCTGATCCAGCGGTAATCCTTGCGCCCTGTAACGTCAGCCCGGCTTATGGCGCTCCCCGCGCCCCCGTCCCGACCCGCAGCCCTCTGATCCAGGCTTAAGAATTGCCTCAAGATTTTATTAGACAAAAAAGACAGGACAGGCTGCAGGAGCACTCCCAAATGTATTCCATTCCAGGCATCTTATATGTTTCCTGAGGTCTCCGGCTTCTCTTTCTCCAGATGCTTCTTTTGGGGACCCTGGTTAAGGTGGGGGGCACAGGAGGAGCGTTAGTCGGGGGAGTCAGTCAAAAAAATACTGCCTATCGTCGTCACCTGGGCTACCCAGGGCTGCTCTACTAGACACCTCCAAACACCCACCCATTTTCCAGTTGCTCTCCGAAACAAGAAGAATATGGAGTTTTGAGACCCAGAAAACACGCGGGACTAGCTCACCATGAAGGCCCTCTTCTCCTGCGCTGTTTGGAAACGTCCATGGCCAAACTTGGAAGTGGTGTCAATGAATTTGAGCTCGATATTCTCCAGAGCCCGGCGGCTGTGATGCACTAGGAGGGACTGGGGTCCAAGAGAGAGGTGTCAAGGACGGAGAGCCCCGACCCTTCCTTAGACCCCCAGTTCACACTAAGGACTCGCTGCTGTCAGCGCCCTTCCTTACTCTCCCAGCCCACCACAGAGCAGGCTTATAAAGGGACAGAGCAGGTTACTGGATCCCACTGCCCAGCCAGCCCGGTGTGCTCACCTTCCTCAGTGTGATCACCCGCTTCTTGGTACCTGCAATGCAGCCCTTTAACATGATGAAATCATTGTTCACTTCCCCATAGTGGGGGAAGCCACCCTACAAGGAGACAGTTCACACCAAACCAGGTGTGACAAGACAGACAAGCTAGGGGGCTGTGATGTGGAGGAGCCCCATGCCCAGACCCCAGGCAGGGTGCAGAGACAGCACCTTATTCATCAGGGCAGCAGCATCTGAGCCACATGCTGAGTATTCTTCCTGTCTTACCTCACTTGGCAATAGGCCTTTTTGTGGGGAACACTGAGGCTCAGAAGTTTGGGGATGCTGAGCATAGTGGTATAAACCTGTAAATCCAGCACTTGAGAGGGTGATACAGCAGGATCACTTTAAGAGTTGAAGGCCAGCCTGGGTAACAGTGAGTGCCTGGCTTGGTACCTCAGTTGGAAGAATGTTAGCCTAGTATGCGTGAGACCCTGTGTTTGATCCTGAGCACTGCATTTTAAAAAAATAGGGTGTTAGGTGGGCATGGTTAAACATGAGGGGAGACAGAGAGATCTTAGAGTTCAAGGCCAGCCTGGACTACAGAGTAAGTTCCAGGTCAGCCAGAGCTACACAGAGAAAAAAGAAAAAGCAAGGTATGAGGCATACCCATATGCTCTCGAAACAGGAGAATCAAAATATCAAGGTCAGCCTCGGCTATATGGGGAGTCGGAGGCCAGCATAGGCTACATGCATCGCCAATACATGCTTAGGCTCCATGGCTGTTTCTCTCTAGCTCAGGGCTGGTTCCTAGGCCACCATAGGAACTGCTGTATGCATTTCTCCTCTCAGCAGGGAAAAAAAAAAAAAAAAGAAAGAAAAAAGGATCAGGGCTTCCAAGTGGTTGCTCACTGGTGTAACAGGCCTATCATCACTTCACTAACCTCTTGCCAAGACTCTAGGCCTAGTCTATGGGGGGAGGATATCCAGTAGTAGATAGAGCTTATATAATGGATCTCTTGGGTATTGCCCAATTAGGGCCTATCCCCCAACCCCATTCGACCCCCGTTTGCCAGCCTGGCCATCTTGTCTCACCAGTGGTGTGATAGACTTGTCAGTTATATCATAGCTGGTGGACGCATTGTTTTTGACCATCTTCCCATCTTCCATGTGCAGCCCCCTGCCAATCCGGTAGATCTGCCAGGGAAAACAGCAGTAGCTTTTGGGGCTAGCCACATGGCCGCACACATCCCCAGCGCACATGCTCAGACGCTGGAACTAGTAATGATATTCCAGGAAGCCCATCAGTGTTGGAGTCATGCCATCCCACTAGAGACCCCTCAGAGTGTGGACACACCTTCTTGTTCAGCTCTGTACGATGGTGGTAACCCTTTTGCCCAGCTCGGGCAATGGAGCAGCCTACTCTGGCAGGGTGCCAGGCACCAATGCAGGCCACCTTTCGCAAGCCTTTGTGGGTCTTCCTTGGCAGTTTCTTGGTGTGCCAGCGGCTAGTGACCCCTGTAGACAGGAAGGGCTGGAAGCTAAGAGGCCACTCTAGCCCCCACTAGACAGTCTTTCCCTGTCTCTACTAGGCCCTACCTTTAACACCCCGGCCCTTCGTGACAGCGATGACGTCAATGACCTCACTCTGGCTGAACACACTGTGTACAGGCACCTGCTTCTCCAGCCGTGCCTGAGCCCAGGCTACCTTCTCGGCCACAGTACCGCCATTCAGCTGAATCTCCATGATATGGGCCTTCTTCTGGCGAAAGGGCAGCAGCTTCATCTGCAAGACATAGTAGGAAGATTGGGTCATAAGCCCCACACACCTGAGAAGGCTGACCCATGGATAGCCTCCACACACCTGAGAAGGCTGACCCATGGATAGCCTCCACACACCTGAGAAGGCTAGCCCATGGGTAGCCTGACGTCTTTCCCACTTGTATTTATTCACAGACATTATAATGCTCTTGCCACATGCTGGGTACTGTAGGTACAACACAGATCGAGGCAGACAGCATCCTGTGTCTCAGAGAGTCCTACCATATCCTTTGAGAGCAGATAAAAGCCAAGTAAACTCTTGGGCAGCACCTCAGGTAGAGTAGTCAAGGAGGGCCTTTCTGAGGACGTTACCAATAATAACAAAAAGTTGGGGCTGGAGAGATGGCTCAGAGGTTAAGAGCACTGACTGTTCTACCAGAGGTCCTGAGTTCAATTCCCAGCAAAACCACATGGTGGCTCACAACCATCTATGATGAGGTCTGGCGCCCTCTTCTGTAAAACTGTATGCATAATAAATAAATAAATCAAAAAAAAAAATTAAAAAAAAAAAAAAAAGTCACTAGACGAAAATCTGAACAAATTAATGACAGAGGAAGCAAGCGCCATGTTAAGAGGCCCTGTGTGGGAAAGATCTTGGAAAGTGGATGGGACCATCTGGCCAGATGAAAGCTGGAGAGTGCCAGAGCCAGGCAGATGTAGGAATGGACTCCAACTTCCTTCCAAGTGTAGGTTGCTGACTAGGCCATTCACCAAGGCCCTGGCTGCTTTGAGCATCACAGGCTAAGAGGATACACAAGTGGAAACACACCAGCTAGATCACAGCTTCGTGTTCAGAAAGTATTGAGTTCCTCCTATGTACCAGGCTTGTGGTAGCCCTGGGGCCCATGGGGGAATTAGACAAATGTGATCCCTGCCTCCATGGTCCCTGGAGGTCATACTGGTATATATCAAACCCTGACTTGCTTACCCATGCCCCTGCAGGTGTGAGAGAGCAGCGAAGGTGCCCAGGAGGAGCGGGGATAGGGTTGTTGCTGGGGAATACTTCTCTGAAGATAAGATGCACAGGAAAATTTCAGTCTCCATGCTAGGCTTTTGGCTGAAGACTCAAGCCTTTCAGGACATTTGGGTACTTGGGTCTCACACGGGGTACTATAGCTGTTGATGACACTGACACATAACATCACATGCCAGTGACTTCTCAGCCTTGGGACAAGAGTGGCTAGTGAGTAGCTGGCCAGATCTTAAGCCTGTTCCCAGGACTGCTGCTATTTTTGAGCTGACATTTGTCAGGGCTCTTCACTTGGAGGTGGGGGATGGGAGAAGGCATTCAAAGGTTGAATGGGCTGTAGGTGGGGGTGGACTGACCTGGGTGTGGACAATGACCCGAATGACCTTGCAGTACTTCTTCATGGCGGCAAAGTCTTTCTGCAGCTGCTTCTTGCCGCTGGAGTCTTCCCACCTCTTGCAGGCTTTGGTAAAGGCTTTCTTCTTACTCTTGTGCCTGAGCCACAGAGAGTGCTCAAGAGCCAGCCAGGTAGCGCCCCCCCCCCCCTCAGTGTCCTGCCTGCAGCTCACCAAGCAGGAGCCCTGGCCTAGGACCTCCCTAAGAACCTGGATGTTTGCAGTCACCACTCCTGACCTTTTTTCTCCCTCCCTCCTGCCTCCCCCCTCTCCTCTTTCTTTGTGTGTGGGTGTGTATGTCTCAAGAGGGTCCCACTGTGTCAAACCAGGCTTGACTCCAGACCCTTCTAAAATGTTAGTTTTACAGACATATGCCCAGCAGTAATCCAACCTCTAACACCTCCCTCAGACCCTGAGAGCAAGTGCTGTGCCTCTAATTAGGCAGACACTCCTTCCCAACTCTCACTGCAGCTCTAGAAGGTAGAAAGATGAGCCCCACCCTAGAGATGAAGAAGCCACCGTTACCAGAGGCCACACTCTGGATGAAGAGCAAATTCATAATACAAACAGCAAAAACAGCATCCTTGATGCTCAATCACTTCAGGGAGGGGGTAGGGGTGACAGTACACCCTTCATTTACCCCTGGCATGCAAGGGACTTAAGATGTCAGTCAACTTGTCCTTGGTCATACAGCCTTGCACCAATGCTGGGGACCATATCCATTAATTAATTCTCACATAGGGTGAGAGATAGGCTAGGTCCATGTCTCCATAAGATATTGAAGGAATGAAGTTCCTCAGACAGAGAGATGGGCCTATCCTTTCAAGAATTAGTTCCACAGAAGGTCAGAGCCTAAAAAGGTCAGTGTGTGTATGTGTGTGTGTGTGTGTGTGTGTGTGTGTGTGGTTTTGGTTTTTGTTTTTTTTTTTTTTTTTTTAGATTTATTTATTTTATTTATTATGTAGTGTTCTGCCTTCATATATGCCTGCCGGCCAGAAGAGGACACCATATCTCATTACAGATGATTTTGAGCCACAATGTGGTTGCTGGGAATTGAACTCAGAACCTCTGGAAAAACAGCTTAACCATCTCTCTGGCCCCCATGTTATTTGTTTGTTTGTTTTTTGAGACACAGTTTCTCTGTGTATACCTGGAACTCACTCTGTAGACCAGGCTGGCCTCAAACTCAGAGATCTACCTGCCGGGATTAAAGATATGTACCACCTTGCCCAGAATTATAAGAACTTTTTAGTTGGCTGTTTTTCTTTTTACTTTGGTTTCTAGTACATGAAGGTCAATTCTTAAATTTCATCAAATTAGCCCCATGAATATAATAACCCTAATGTTCTTAATTTTTTGCACTTATTTTGTTTTAAAGATTTATTTATTATGTATAAATTATTATGTATAAATAAAAAAGGGCATCAGATCTTATTACAGGTGGTTGAGCCACCATGTGGTTCTAGGAATTGAACTCAGGACTTCTGGAAGAGTAGTAGTCAGGGTTCTTAACCTCTAGACCATCTCTCCAGCCCCACACTTATTTTTTATATACAGTGTGTATGTGTGTACAAACACCACTGTGCACATGTGGTCAAAGGACATTCAGGAGTCAGTTCTCCTGCTGTCCTATCCCAGAAACCTAACACAGTTTGGCTGGCATGACAGCAAACACCTTTATCCTAAGTCATCTCACCAGCCTGAAGACTTGAAGATTTGGTTCCTCCTTTTTCTGAATGCCAGTGCCCTCTCCAGCTCGCTGATACTCCTTTCTGTCTTGCTGAATTGAAGGCAGCACACACCATCTGCCTGGACAAGGCTCCCCCTCCCTCACTGTTCCAGCACAGAGCTGGGGCTTGGCTCTCACCAATCCTTATAGAAGCGCCGGCGGCACTCATCACTGAGATGTTCAGCGAAGATGGTCTTGAAGCTCCGAAGACCCTGAGGAGTGGCTATGTAGCCCACCACGCCCACCACCACCAGCGGCGGTGTCTCCACAATTGTAACTGCTTCAACCTCCTCTCGCTTGGAAATTTCTGTTTAGACCAAGGAACAGGGAGTTGAGACGACCTTCTTAGCCATTGGGGAAGGGAGTAAGAGGGTCATCCACACAAGGCAGCCCAAGAGACTGCTGTTGCCAGACTGACTGTAGTTAGAACACCGTAATCTTATTTTACTTTTAATAATTATAAATATGGTGTCATAAGCACTAGGGAACCCATCATTTCATAGATAGTCTTAGGCTGCCATAGATTTCATCATGGGTTTTGTTTTGTTTAGGTTTATTTTGAGGAAGTCTCCTGTACCCAGGCTAGCTTTGAACTTGCTGTGTAGCTGAGGACAGCCTGAAATTCCTGATTCTCCTGCCTCAGCCTCCCAAGTGTTGGGATTATGGGCATCAGCCATCATGCTCGACTGAAATATGTATTCTTTTTTTTTTTAAAAAAAAAAAAAAAAAGCCGGGGGCTGGAGAGATGGCTCAGCGGTTAAGAGCACTGTCTGCTCTTCCGGAGGACCCGGGTTCGATTCCCAGCACCCACATGGCAGCTAACAACTGTCTATAGTTTCAGTTCCAGGCAAACACCAAGGCAAATAAATAAATAAAAGTTTAAAAAAAAAAAAAAAAAAAAAAAAAAAAAAGCCTTTATTTATTTATTTATTTACTTATTTGCCTTGGTGTTTGCCTGGAACTGGAACTACAGACAGTTGTTAGCTGCCATGTGGGTGCTGGGAGTCGAACCCGGGTCCTCTGAGAGAGCAGACGATGCTCTTAACCGCTGAGCCATCTCTCCAGCCCCTGAAATATGTATTCTAAAGATGAAGGAAGGAAGGAAATAGGGCTGGAGAGATGACTCAGCAGTTAAGAACACTGACTATTCTTCCAGAGGACCTGAGTTTGATTCCCAGCATCCACATGGCAGCTAACAACTGTCTGTAATTCCAAGATCTGACACCCTTACACAGTTATACATGCAGGCAAAACACCAACTCACATAAAATAAAAATAAATATTTAAAAAAGGAAGGAAATTGGAAGGAGGAAGAGGAAGGAGGGAAGAAGAAAGGAAGACAGGGAAGGAGAGAGAGAGGAAGTGAAGGCCCAGGGAGAGACAAGGAAGGAAAGAGGAGACAGGACAGGATAAAGTGATGGAAGAAATGTCTCAACAACAAGATCCCAGCTAGAGGGTTACTTCTTAAGATGATCACCACCGGGCTGGAGAGGTGGCCCAGAGGTTAAGAGCACTGACTGTTCTCCCAGAGGTCCTGAGTTTAACTCCCAGCACCCACATGGTGGCTCACAACCATCTATGGTGACATCTGGTGCCCTGTTCTGTATACTGTACATATAGTAAATAAATAAATCTTTTTTTTAAAAAAAAAAAAATGGTTACCACCAAGCCAGGAACAAACCCTGTTACCTACAATGCTGGTCTAACCACAAAGCATGCCAGAGCAATGGTAGCACAAAGCCTGGGGAGTCTGATCTGACTTAAGGCCCACTCCGATAGATAAAATCCATGCCTGACACTGTGAGCGAGACCAAGAACCAGAGACCTGGGACTAAACCAAATACTACTGGTCTTAAAAGGAGCCAGACGTATGTATTAGTCTCAGCACTTGGGAGATTGAGAGGCAGAAGCAGAAGCCGGTGGATCTCTGTAAGTTCCAGGACATCCTGGTCCTCAGAGCTCGTTCTAGGACTGTCTTGGGGAGAGGAGCAGGGCTGACAGATGACTTCCAGCCAGGCCTTTAGTCTCAGGACTTAGGAGACAGAGGCAGGTGGATCTCTATGAGTTCCAAGGCCAGAGCAAGTTCCAGGACAGCCAAGACTACAGGAAAAAACAAACTTTTTTTTTTATGTGCACTGGTGTTTTGCCTACATGCATGTCTGTCTGAGGGTGTCAGATCTTCTAGAACTGGAGCTAAGACAGCGGTGAGCTACCATGTGATTGCTGGGAATTGAACACCCCAGTCCACTGGAAGAGTAGCCAGTACTCCAAACCACTGAGACTTCTCTCCAGCCCCAAGAATCTATTTTCTTTTTTAAATATTTATTTATTATGTATACAGTGTACAGGAAAGGGTACCAGATGTCATCATAGATGGCTGTGAGCCACCATGTGGTTGCTGGGAATTGAACTCAGGACCTCTGGAAGAACCGTCAATGCTCTTAACCTCTAAGCCATCTCTCCAGCCCCAAGAATCTATTTTCAACAAGCAGGGAGGCGCTTACAGGGAGGGCAGACAACAACACCCTAAGGGAAGGGAAGAGGAGCAGTCGGGCAGTGGTGGCACAGGCTTTAATCCCCGCACTCGGGAGCCTGGGAGACAGACAGAGGCAGTGGAATCTCTGTGAGTCTGAGGCTAACCTGGTTCTCAAAGCTACTTCCAGGACACCCAGGACTGTCTTGCTGCTGCAAGTAAGGTAGCGGAAACAGTAAATAAACAACTCAGAATAACTTCATGCAGTCCCTGAAACTGACCAGATTCCCTAGGACCCTCGCTCCAAGGGTATATAAACATCTGGGATGTGGCTCCACTTGGACCACAAGAACAGTTTCTGGTCCCTATCATCTACAAGATTCCATTCCCATTTTGCCTTCTGTCTCCCTCAGTGACTCACTGAGTCCAGGCCGGTGCACTTCTCGAAGGGTGTGCGTCATGCCAGCCTTGTAGCCCAGGAAAGCCGTGAGGTGCACAGGTTTGCTGGGGTCATCCCGAGGCCAGCTCTTCACTTTGCCTCTGTGCCTCCGACTCCTCTTGTGGGGCAGGAAGCCCAGGTGTCCATGTCGGGGGGCTGAGAACTTCCGGTGGGACTAGGGGTCAGAGAAAAGGAGTTAAGAACTGGGGTCTCCCAAGGGTGGCCTCAGGATTATCAAGGAGGCTCAGCACCCCCAAATACAATGTGGGCTTGAGGCCTGAGGAAGAGGTCCAGGCAGTCCTCAGAGTCACCCCATCCATTACAGGAGAACAGAGTACAGGTGATGGAGGGCTAGGGATGAGGTTTCTACAACCACGGGGTTTCCTGCCCTTGTGAACTTGGCCTGGTAAGACCTGGGTGGGTCCAAGTCAGTAAGACTACTGTGACCTCGCCTCACGCCCCTTTTAGGCCCCAAAGCAAAGCCATAGCCCTTTGCTATTCTTCAGACTCAATTCCTCACAGCTCCTGGACCCTCCCCTCCCCTCCCCTCCAATGCCAGTTTGTTCAGGGTGGAGCCCCAGCCCACTGACCATGGCTGGTCCCAGCAGATCAGGAAGGGGCCTCCCAACCAGGCTCCAGAGGTCGAATGACCAGGCCAGAATACTCAACTGCCAGATTCCAGATTTAGCACCTGGCAGGCTTCTTGACTGGTCCCTGTAGCCAGCACGGTCTCTGGTGCCAGGAACAAACCTAAGAGGGGCATTAGATGGGTAGCTACAGTGGTGAGAACACTTGGGACCAGGGATAGCAGTTTTTCTTCCATGGTCCTGGGACTCATCAGGGAAGAGCACTGTGAGCAGAAGGAAAATCTGAATTTAGTAAAGAGGTCTCCTGCCCTGGGAGCCATAAGCTAAAGTTCTCTGTTGCTGCAAGAGAAACACCATGATTGATTCTGGCATGATAGCTCAGCAGTTAAGAGCATTAGCTCATCTTCCAAAGGACCCAGGTTCAATTCCCAGCACACATAGTGGCTTACAACTGTCTGTAACTCCAGTCCCTAGGGATCTGACATCCTCTTCTGACCTCCATGGACACTGAATGCATGCAGGGCAAAAACATACATTCAGGCAAAACACTCGTACACAAACTAAAATACTTAAAGGCATCATGATTGAAAGCAACTTGAGAAAGCGTTTATTTGGTTGACACATCCTGATCACAGTCCACCATTGAGGGAAACCGAGGCAGAGCTCAAGTCAACAGCGTGAAGTCAGAAACTGAAGTGCACGCCTTTAATCCCAGCACTTGGGGAGAATGAGGCAGGGGGATTTCTGAGTCTGAGATCAGCCTGATCTACAGAGTGAGTTCCAGGACAGTCAGGGCTACACAGAGGAACCCTGTCTTGAAAAACCAAAAAAGGGGCTGGAGAGATGGCTCAGCAGTTAAGAGCACTGGCTGCTCTTCCAGAGGACCGGGGTTCGATTCCCAGCAACCACATGGCAGCTAACAATTGTCTGTAGTTCCAGTTCCAGGCAAAACACCAACACAAATAAATAAATAAAGTTTTTTTTAAAAAAGAAAAACCAAAAAAAAGGAAAGAAAAAAAGAAAAGAAAAAAACCTGAAGTAGAGGCCATGAAAGAATGTTACCTACTGGCTTGTTCTTCAGGGCTGATTCAGCCCACATTCTTATAGCACCTGGGACCACCACAGTACACTGCACTGACCCACATCAGTTATTATTCAAGAAAGTGCCCTACAGGCTTCCTACATGATGGAAGCATTTTCTCGACTGCGGTTCCCTCTTCCCAGAAGACTCTGGCTTGTGTCAATTTGACAAAAAAAAAAAAAAAAAAAAATTAGCAGAAACAGATACTTGAATGAATTTTTTATGTTTCTTTGCTTTGTGACAATTTTTTGTATCACAAGCTGGCCTGGAACTTGGTATATAGCTGAGGATGGCTTTGAATTTCTGATCCTCCTGCTCCACATCCCAAGTGCGAATGTTGGGTTATAGTTATTTATTGCTATGACTGGTCTATGTTGTGTTGGGCTTTGCACATGCTAGGAAAGCATTCTATTAACTGAGGTGCACTTCTAACTCTGCTGCTCTCTCTCTGGTTTCTGGAAACAGAGTTTTCCTGTGTACCTTGGTTGTTTATGAATTGGCTCTGCAGATGTTTGGATTAAAGGCATATGCTGCCACTGCCAAGCTCCTTTTTCTTTTTAAATTAAATTTTATTTTATGTGTCTGGATGTTTTGCCTGCATGTATGTCTGTGCACCTTTTGTATGCCTGGTATACTTGAAGGCCAGAAGAGGGCATCAGATCTTCTGGAACTGAATTACAGTTGCTTACCCACAGAATGCTGAGTATCAAACCCAGGTTCTCTGGAAGACCTCTTAACTGTTAAGCCATTTCTCCAGCCTCTTCTTTTTCTTTTGAGAAAGGTCTCACCTTACAGAGCAACAGGCCTTGAATTTTTTTAATATTTATTTTTTATTTTTATGTGAATTGGTGTTTTGCCTGCATGTATAACTGTAAATCTTGGAATTACAGACAATTGTTAGTTGTTAGCTGCCATGTGGGTGCTGGGAATTGAACCCGGGTCCTCTGGAAGAGCAGATGGTGCTCTTAACCCGTGAGCCATCTCTCCAGCCCCATGGCCTTGAATTCTTAACAATCCTTCTACCTCAGTCACAAAAATGGCAGGCAGATGTATAGGCATGAAACTACTTATCTGGCTCTCCACACTGGTCTTGAACTCCTGGACTCAAATGATCATACCAACTCTGCTGCTGGTGTAGCTCCTACTACAGGTTTGTGCCACTGTGCCCATCTACTTTTTCTGTCTTTTTTATTTTGTTTTGTTTCTTTTGTTTTCTTTGAGACAGCATTTCTCAGTGGACTCCTGGCTGGCCTGGAACTTGGGGACCCTTGTGCCTCTGCCTCTAGAGTGCTGGAATTAAAAGCGTGAGCCACTGCCACACAATGTTATTTTTCAGTCCCAAGATTCTATTGTCACACAATCAAGGATCTATAGTTGTGGAATCACTGAGTACACTAGGCTTAAAATGTCCATTAAGGATAGTGGTTTTGCATTAGATACTAAGATTCTATGCTCTACTGGGGCTGGACAGATGGCTCAGCAGTTAAGAGTACTGACTGCTCTTCTAGAGGACCTGAGTTCAATTCTCAGCACCCACATGGCAGCTTACAGCTGACTATAGTTTCAGTTCCCAGTTCCAGGCAAACACCAAGGCAAATAAATAAATAAAAGTTAAAAAAATCTATGCTACCAAAATGTTAAGATTTGTGCATCTGACTTTGGTGTCATAAACTGATTTTTGTATAATATTAGATTTGGTAAGTCACTGCACTAATAGCTCTATGTTTTTAGTTCCCAACACTAGCAGGACATGACCAACATCAAGATGACAGATGGTAAGGATTTCCACTGCTTAGGCTGCAAAACCAGTTCTAAACACATAAACTCAGAGTTTGGCCAGTAGAGTCCTGGACAGCGGACAACTCAGGTCACAAGACCTCAGGACTAGAACAGAATCCCCCAGAAACAGGGCAGAGCACTCTGTGCCTAGCGTAAGAGTCCATTTTCCCCCATGGACTACAACAGGACAAGCCCTGTCTCTTCAGAGAAGCCCCCAGGTTCACTGTCACCCACCAGCAGAGCCTTGAACATGCCATAGGGCTAGACAGTCCATAATGGCTTCCTAGAGTAGTAAGGGTGTTTGGTGTTTCTATTATTCGTTGATTTGTGTGTGTGTTTTCTTGCCAAGCCGTGTTCACCTTGCTGCCTGCCATCTTAACTGGTAGGTCAAGTCAAAGCATTTCCCGGCGTTTGGTAACCTCTGTCCATATAACCGGGATGCCACCATGCAATAGCACTGGAAACCACAAGAGGGTGCCCGAGAGGCGAGCCACGATCCCGTGGTGCCCCGCGGCTACCCACTGCGCAGGCGTAGTTTCGCCTTTCCGCGCAGGCGTAGAGATCTCCGCGTCCTCTGCAGGCTGAGCTGGCCCAGCCGCGGAGTGAATTGGAGGTCGGCGGGGACGGCTTCCTGCAGCCATGCCGGACTCCTGGGACAAGGATGTCTACCCCGAGCCCCCGCGCCGCACGCCGGCTCCCTCGCCACAAACCTCGCTCCCCAACCCCCTGACCTACTTTATGAAGGCCTTCGACCTCGTCGTGGACCGGCCCGTGACCCTCGTGAGAGGTACAGGGTCTAGGATTCCGCCCGCTTAGCGGAGATCCTGGTGCCCCACGGATCCCGCGTTTAGTACTCGTCCCCAGGAACCACCACCCGCTGCTCGTTGCTGTCCCGCGTCCAGAGCCCCCAAATCCAAGTCATCTCTTAACCTTCCCCAGTGCACCTACCACCCTCTGCCGTATCCTAGACACCCCGGAACCGAGCTGTCACCTTTTGTGCACCCCAGACCACCTCCCAGGACTACACCCTGCCCATGATTCTTTCTGCCTTTAGCAGAACCCTGACTACACTCGACCCCAGTCGCTCTATTAAACGGTGGTAGCCGGAAGCCAGGCGGCGGTGGTGCATGCCTTTAATCTCAGCACTCGGGTGGCAGGGGCAACCGACTCTGAGTTCGAAGTCAGCCTGGTCTGCAGCGCAAATTGCAGGGCAGCCAGATTATACAGAAAACCTTGTCTTGGGGTCGGGGGCGCCGTGGTCGGGAATATAGGGAGTCTTACTGGGAGTGCATGCGGGTAAACAAGCCCTTGTTGAAATGGACAATTTGCTGTTCATCTGCACGGTCAGGGTGCTCATTCGTTCTCTTTCGGCTAGTTTCACTCATGCAAAGTAGTGTTTTAAATGTCTGTGCCCTTTATCCCTGGTCCCAAAGAATGCTTCACTTAACCCCTGGTGGTCCTGTTTGCCAGCATGGTGAACACTTTGTCCAGCCTATGGGTCTAAGGAGCGTGCTCAGGTGTTTTGCTTTTCCTAAGTGTTGAGGATCTGATTGTAGTAGCTTCTTTGTGGAACAGCATCTTCATTATTGTCTAGGACAACATAGCGAATATCTTTGTCAGTTTACAGACAAGTCACTGCCCCTGGTTTACAGGTGGTCCTTGGATTAGGAGGAAGTTTTCAGACCAGTCCCAGGTGCAATACTGCAGTAAGGTCAGCTCAATTTTTTGGTAACATCTTAGGATGTCTCAGTGTACCAGTGGAGAACATTGGCCCCACTGCCCAATTCCCGATGGCGCTCCCTTGCCTACTTAAACCTTCTGGACTGTGGGGCCTAGCTGTTTATTTGCCTGGAACTACAGACTTAGAAGTCTGCAGTTCCAAGTCCACAGGCCTTGAGTTTCAAGTATTCTCTTTGCAGAGTTTATTGAGCAACAGCATGCTAAGAACCGAAGCTACTACTATCACCGGCAGTACCGACGTGTGCCAGACATCACAGAATGCAGAGAGGACGATATTCTGTGCATCTATGAGGCCGAGATGCAGTGGAGAAGGGATTAGTAAGTACATATCAGGGAATAATTGAGTGGGCAGGCCTCCCACCTTCCAGATTCCTAACTGCTGTCCCTTGTCCTTGCAGCAAAGTTGACCAGGAAATTGTCAACATCATCCAAGAGAGGCTTAGGGCTTGTCAGCAGAGAGAGGGAGAGAGCTCACTGCAGAACTGTGCCAAGGAACTGGAGCAGTTCAAACAGGTGGCTAAAGCCTACCACGACCGCTGTGAGTGAACCTTGTGCTTCTGGGCTGTCACCCAGTGTGGGGTCTGCCTTGCCCAAATTCCCATGCATGTAACAAGTCCTTTATGCCCATCTTTTTCTTTCTATAGATTACGACCTGGGAGCCTATTATTCGGCCAGAAAGTGCCTGGCAAAGCAGAAGCACAGAATGCTGGAAGAGAGAAAGGCCGCCAAGGAAAGGGCTGCGGCCTAAGACTCCAAGAACCTGTTACATTGCTTTAATAAAGTGACCCGGTGCACCCCGCTTATGTCTTTGTGCATTAAATAGATACAGCTGTGTTCGTCCTCTTCCGGTAAAACAAACAGAAGGGAGACATGAAAAAAAGACAATATTAACAGGCTCAAATCACTTTTATTTTCCGTATAAAACCCTTATGTGGTGGCCACAGCTGGAGCCTGGGTCCTCTGAACAGAGACTCTGGTGTGGGCTTTCACAAGATGGTCAGTGAATTCCTAGAAAGAGAAGTGGAACATTGTTACTGACACCCCCACACACAAGAAAGCCAAAGGCACCCAACACAATACCAACTAAGCCAGCATACCTGATAAGGAGACTTGGTAAACACAGTCTCTTTCCAGAGGTCAGGGGTCAGGTAGCTGTAGGTCTTAGAGATGGCATCAAAGGTGGCCTTGGCTGGAAAACAGTAAAGAGTTGGAGGCTTGATTTTTAAGATAAAAATGTCCCTCCCACTACTGCACTTATATACACAGAAGCCACAGCAATTATGTGAGGTACTTACCAAAGTTGCCCAGGGTGGCAGTGCAGCCCCTGGCTGATGTGTAGCAGTCATCAATACCCGCCATCATCAATAGCTTCTTGGGCACAGGAGCAGAGACGATGCCAGTGCCCCTGGGGGCGGGGATAAGACGCACCAACACAGAGCCACATCGGCCTGTCACTTTACAGGGAACAGTGTGGGGCTTGCCGATCTTGTTCCC